>ML788257.1:541086-563634 GCA_009831015.1 Picea engelmannii
AATCTCTCATGATTATAATTTCTTCTTTGTCAAAGAATGAAGATAATGAAAATGTATGAGAACTATTAATGCTTGAAGCTTCTGCCATCCTTGCAAGATATCAAACTTCAACACCAAACTTGCACAAATACCAATAGCTAAATGTCAAGCTATCAATGGAAAACACATGAGCAAAACAAACTATGCTCTGATACCACCTGATCTAAAAATAGAAGGCTGACTTGTTATGCTATGCAAGCACCCGCTACTTCATTAAAATAAACTTTACAGAACCTTGCTTCATGTGTATAAATATGCAAGATAAAATTATGTGTTAAGTTCATGCATCTTCTTGTAAATGTTTATGTGTGAGGAATTGTTCTTTTAGATGGTTAAATATGTACTTTAAACAAATACATAGCAACACAACTTGCATCAAATAAACCATCAAACTCACAACAAGAACAAGTTGATAAAGGAGTTCACCCCCCTACGAGCTACATCTCCTTGAGCCTCCATCAATGGACTTGGCTCTCTGGGATTAATTTGTCAAAAGTTCTTTTACAAGCTACTACTCAACTCCAATGGAAAAACAGACTGTACCATTGAGATCTGAACACATAAAAACCCCAAAAATGACTAATAGAACGCTGAAAACAGATCATGGCTCATCCAAGCATGACCTCTTCTACATGTGGCCATAAGCTTCCCTGAGCTTCTCTTTGGAAAAAACACCTGTAAAAGTCCTCAACAGCCTCTGAAACCTATCCCAATGTGTTCAGAGCATATTAATTATCCAAAAATGATTATTCAATCACAAAAAACAAACATAGGCTCACCAGACCATGTCCTCGATCAATGAGGGATTAAAGCTCCCTAGAGCTTCCTGAAACTTCAATGGTGAAAAACCTGTAGAAGAAGTCTTCAAATGGCCTTGATAACAACACCAATGATCCAAGACGTCCAAAAACTCCTAGCTGGGCTTTTACGACACCTCAATCGGCCAAAAGATGAAGAAGTTAGGCCTCCTCCATTTTCCTCCTTCAACCATGCTGAAACTAGTTCACCAAAATGCACCCTTGTTGAATGAACCCAACACACATGCCATTTAAGGCATAAAAAACCTGCACCGGGTGCAACTGCGCCAATGGTGCAAACTGTAGGACGGTTAGGGTGCCTCCATCCCCCAACCGCCTAGCACCTGGGCATATGGTGGGTCATATGACCTTGCGCATAAACAAAAGGGGCTAAACACCATTGAACACCAAAACCCACATGCCAAAGGTTAAGGTCACATGGCATAACAAAAAGGAACCGTGAGCTACAAGTTTTTAAAAACCCCGCGCACATGCTCCGTTTATAAACCAACGGTCATATATATGAATACATGTGACCGGGGGCTAGGGCTAAGCCCCAACCCGGTCGCACCCATATCATAATTTAATGTAATTTAAATACAATGAAACCCGTAGTATTAACAAGAGAACCATTAGCAAATACCGGGGTGCCACGTGGTAGCCCATGATTGGGCCACGTGGCACCCAATCATTTGACCAAACAATGCCATGTGTCAATATACCATTCGACCTCAACTGCCAACCAAAATCTACCACGTCATCGTATGGATGTACGGTCAAGCCACGTCACCTCTGCCAAGTCAGCGTATGGTCATGCCACGTCAGCATCCGTATGGACTGTACGGACTGCACAGTCAACACTTTTTTTCCCTGTTTGGCGATTTGAACAGATCGCTATATCTCTCGCTCCTGATGTTCATTTGAGACAAAATGAGTTGCATTGGATTCGTGATGACAAGGGCTACGCTCTCGTTTGTTTTGAAGCAATTCCGAGAACGTTGATTTTTTGGCTAAAATTTGACCCCTGGTCCAGATTTTGATCAAAAAGACCCAGATTGTCAAAGATATGATCATGCTCAACCGTATGAATTTGTTACTAATCTTCCATCATGTCTTGAGAGTAAGGATGGGTTCACTAAAATTGGGCTTGATCAAGGGCATGTAACAGTTAATGTCAATACAACCAGGCTTGATTGTATACTTCGTCAACATATAGCTCTTCTTGTACAGTGTGTGATTTGTCTACATTGGATTGAACGATACTACATTGATATTCTCATCCTTCAAGCTCAGATTAAAACACTCACAACTCAATGTGAACCACTAGAACATGAAAATCGGGACCTCGAAGTAAATGTAGAGAGGAAGGTTAAACACCTTAAGATAACAAGGAATGTAATAATAAAAAACACAAAGAGTGTTAAATCCATAATCAATTCTGAGCTACCCTAATCCATCTTTGGTCATCTGTTATGGTAAAATGATTTTTTTCTTATTCCTTTCATGTTATCTATTTTGAATCGAATAAGTTTGAAATTAGATTTTGTTTGCTAAGATAAGACTGGCTATAGAATCTTTTGATTATGTAGCCAAGTCATTTTTAATAAAAAATTAGTAATTAGTTGTTAATAACTTATCTAACTTATTCCTGTTTCATTTTTAGGATATGGTAGATCTTGATGATGATCATCCGAGGGGGAAACATGTTCGATTTTTCATTTAGATGATTAGTATTTCTTTTCAGTTTATTCTGTAAAAAAAATTTATTTTTAAAAAAAACCCAACTCAGATATGAGTGGTTGTAGGCCCTCTATTTTTGTAATATTTTGATCTTATGAGATCCTATCCTATCTTAGGAGTTAGGAAAATAGGATTTCAAAACACTTTAAGTACTCTTTTTTTTGTAAGTGAAGGCATCTTGGCCTAGAGCCAATCATGGACGAATGATTCTCATAACTTAATGGAACGACTTATAAAATTTCAGCTTTAGACCACTGTGAATGTTGTTTCATTGATGTTTTGGTTTCTCTTATCTTGGGATATTAATGTGTTGTACAGATTTAGTCTCAATGACATGTTATGTTCTATGATATTCATGCTATAGATGTCGTTCATGATTTTTTGTTCCATATGTTGCAACTTTGATCATCATATCAATTTTAATATCAGGATTTTTCTTTGATGTTTCATTGGTAGATAAAAATGAATGTTTTACATAAGGATTTCTCTCACTGTAATCATTCGTAATTATGAAATCACTGAATTATGTGTGTTCACTATTATGTTCTTAAATCTTGGTTGCCAATACATTCTTTGAATTTATTCAGGAAAATTTTAGTATAAGCCTACTGCAGATTTCTTTCATAGGCAGGGCAACTGGATGCTCATTGTTCGTACAGAAGCACAGACACATTTAAAAAACTAATAATAGGTTAGCTTCACCTGCTTATGGTTTCTGTTATTTTATGTATTAGTGAAACATGAAATTTTCAGATTGGCTTTGACCATCTGTGTATCTTTGTTTCATAACTTAGTTAATTCAAGTTTTATTATATTTATAATTAGAAAACAGAAAATACAAAAATGTTCTTTCTTTATCTGCTTCTAAAAACAATTACTTTTACATTTATTTTGCAAAGTTTTCATTAAAACTTGCAATCTGTAAATTCTGTGTATAAGATATATATGCATGTTTTTCTTTTCTGTTTAATACGTTTGTAAATAATTAGATTAAATTTCATAGGTTATTACAATTTTAGTATTAGTTAGTTGATCTCTTTTAATTTAGGACCCTAGATTGGCTAACGAAGCCATTAAACCCGTCAGAATAGGTTATACCAAACGGCTTGGGTTATTTAGAAAACCCCATACTAGACCTATTCTTCCAGTTGACGACATGTCAAATTTTCCTGTCAATAAATGGCGCTAGAAGGAGGGCCTGAATTCAATTGATGGCATGTGGAAGTAGAAAGACTCCTCCCCCACACACTCACTCGCCTTTCATAACTCACATTCTCTCAGACAACAATGTTACACTTGAAACAACAACTACCTCAAATGAGAATCCTAAGTTTCCTGTTGAACCAGTAACACCATCCCCTCAAGGGGCCGACATTCAAGAAATTGTTCGTTAGACACTTATAAGGACACATAGTGCCTTGGCCCATATCAGACAACCTGGAAGGCTAGTTAATCAACCCTTAGATTTCTTAGATATCTCAGAACAACTCGAAGTCACTGGTCTACTCTCAAATCCCCTAGGAGATAATACCACCAATCCTACCGAAACACCTATTCTTGGAGCTGGAGAGTCTGGTATCCCACCTTCTCCTCCCGGTTCATCTCCATCCTCTTCAAGAGGAGAGTCATCTGACAAAGGAAGTTCCTCGTCTAGACCATCTCATCCTTCGACACCACCAACACCCATGGAAGACCAAAAAAATCCCGCTAGACCATGGCTCGATCAAGCTATCGTAGTTGTACTTGGACCTCAACACCCATTACCAAAACACTCGGAGAAATGGTTTCCTAAATTTGATCCAGATTCTAAACAATCTATTGAATATCACATAAAGAAGTTTATGTTGGCCATTAGACTCTAAAGTGTAGAACATGAAGATGTATTGTGAAGACTCTTTCCTTATACATTCAAGGGAACTGCCTCCACGTGGTATTTCACCCAACAACCCCAAACCATTGTCTCTTGGGACAAGTTTGAAACCTATTTCTTAGAGACGTTTGGAGATGATAAATCTCCTGAAGTCTTGGTTATCGAGCTATCTAGCCTAAAAATGAACCCTAAGGAGAAAGTAAAATACTTTAACCAGAGGTTTCTTACGATAAAGAATCGAATTCCAACAGATTCAATGCCCATTCAAAGTCTAATTGTCGCATATTACACCAAATATCTACACAAAAACATAGCGATTTGGGTCAAAAGGTCTAAGAAGAACACACTACTAGAAGCCTTTGAGAAGGCAATCCAAATCAAAAAGGATATATTAATCTTAAAAGACAATCTCAATAGTGAAGTTGAAACAACTTCATCCTCTAAAAAGAAAATAGAATTCCTTACTAGGCCTCCCCAAGCCAAAAGTCAACCTGAAACTTTAGACTTAGAAAGATTGCAGAAAGATTTCCAAAAACTATCAAATCATGTCATGGACTTGAAGAGATCAGTCAAGGAGGCATCCTCAAGAAAAGGAAGTTTTAAACCCCCTTTCAGAAAACCTTTTCCTCCCAATCGGCCAAATCCAACCACTGAAGGTCTCAATTTTGAAAGCTTCCAGTATGCTTTACAAACTATTCTAGAAGCACATGATAATATTGCTTCTGCCCCTCCTAAAAGTTTTGAAGACGTAGCTAAGGAAGCAATACCAAAAGAAGAAGAATCATCCCCCAATATCTTCGGTCACTTCTCTAACAGTATTTTCCAAGAAAATTTTGAAATTGTCCACCCCTACAACAAAAGAAGCAAAACACAGAACAAACCTTCTTCTAAAGAAAGTAATAATGTTCTCCCAAATCAGTCGAAGCAAGATGAAATTAAACAAATTTTAGCAGCCCCTGTTTTAGAATATGACTTAATTGAAGATATAAAAAAATTGAGGACTAATATTTATGTTTTTGAGTCACTGAAATTTCCCCTTATTCTGCAAAAAATGCTTCAAAGTATAGAAGAAAACAGTAAGAACAACAATCCTAGCAGTAAGAAAACTGCAGAAATTGGTTCTAAAACAGCCAAAAAGACCCCAAATAAAATGACATCTGAACCTCCATATAAAAGGGATTCAGCTGAAAAAACTGTATCAAATGTAGATAAAATTGTTTCAGGGACAGTGACAAAAAATCAGCAGAATTTTGTTGTTAACACTCGTAAAAATGGCCCACCTTTCTAATTAACTTTTGAAATTTTTAATAGGAATGTACATAATTGCATGGTATATTCTGGCACATCATCAAATGTGATTCCTTTATCTGTTTGTCAAAAAATCAATGCAGAAGTTCAACCTTCTAATCTCCAAATAATTTAGCTTGATCGAACGAACGTTAAGGTAATTGGTGAACTTAAGAGTGTTCTAGTTAGGTTATCTTCTAATCCTAAGGTTCAGCAAATTATTGACATCATTGTTGTTGACATCCCTGAAGTCCATGGTTTATTTTTAATTAGGGACTGGTTCAAACAACTACATGGTTACTTTGCCACAAATTGGTCTCATTTGTGGATGCTGGAAAATGGACAACCCAATAAAATTAGGATAAATTGTGAATGCTATCTCAAGCATACCATGACGGATATAAATGATGAAAATGAACCTTTTACCAAATACATTAATTCATTTAAAATGTAGGGAATGAATACCTTGTTTGGTAACTTCATGACCAAAAGTTCCCCTATCACTAATCCAGGGCAGCAATCAAAAATCATGACCTATACTCAGTCATTAGCTTTGCCAAGGGTGCAAAACACTACTGATGAAGCTCAGATCTGGTCGTTGTACTTTGATGGATCCAAATCCAAAGAAGGAGCTGGTGCAGGATGTGTACTCATAGATCCAGTAGGTAATAAGACTTTCATTGCATGTCGATTAGAGTTCGAGTGCACTAATAACACCGTCGAATATGAAACACTTTTACAATGGCTTAGGAAGGCTTTGGATATGGACATACATAATTTAATGGTATTCGATGATTCATAGATCATGTCTAGGTAGGTAAGAAACTCCATACATTGTTTATCACCACATATGAAAAGTTACCAAACTGAGGTATGGAGTTTAATGCAAACATTTTCAGCGTTTAACATAAATTCCATTCCTAGACTAAGTAATTTGGAGGCTGATTTATTGGCTAATGTCACTTCTAAACTATTTCCCGCAGAAGGTATTTCTCCTAATGCATTTTCAATTGAATTTTTGTTCAGGACGTTGATCCCAGACAACATCACCAATTGGACAGTGTTCGACGATGACCAACAGATCATCAAATTCTTGCATATGGAGGACACCTTCCAAGGTGCAGTCATCAACAAAGGCACCCACGATGAAAACCTTTGCAACTTCATGGTAATATCATATCCTAGATATTCTTAATCGACATCTGATATGGTAAACTCTATTCCCAGATCCATTATAAGACTAGAGAGTTTTTATGACTTGCATGATAAGTTTAGAGGGTCAGTTAATTGCAAAACGAATAATTTTTCTTTGACTTATGAGACGGTAAATTTAGGGACTAAATAAAATCCTCAAAATATTAATTTGGGAACAGGATGCTCCAAGAAAGAACGATTTTCCTTCATAAAATTGTTTAAATAATTTAAAGACGTTTTTTCCTAGACATATGATGATTTGAAAACTTTTGACCCGAATATAATACAACATGTCATCCCCATGAAACCACAAACTCAACCTTTTCAATAAAAATTAAGAAATATTCATCCCAAATTAGAACCCACTGTCAAGAAAGAAATGAATAAATTACTAAATGCAAAGATAATTTTCCCGGTGAGACACACACAATGGGTGTCTAATCTAGTTCATGTAAGGAAGAAAAGCGATGAAATTTGACTCTGTGTCGACTTTCATAACTTGAACTGAGAGTCTAATAAAGATAACTATCTTGTTCCTCCAATGGAACAATTCCTTCGGCAGGTATCTGGTTCAGAAAGACTATCTTTGTTAGATGGTTTTTTGGGATATAACCAGGTCCTCATGTCTCCCCCAGATCAGTTCAAGACCACTTTTCATACCCCATGGGGGACTTATGCCTACAAGAAGATGCATTTTGGGATTATAAATGCCAGGGCCACTTTCTAGAGAGCAATGGACATTGCCTTTCATGGTCTCATAAATCAATCAGTATTGGTTTATCTTGATGATGTTACCATTTTTTCTAAAAACAAGAAATATCACTTGTCTCACCTTAGGGTTTTCCTAGAATGATGTCGCAAGTACGACATATCTCTCAGCCCTAAGAAATCAATATTTGTAGTAGAGTAATGAAAATTACTTGGTTTCATAGTTTCCAAAGACGAAATGATTATTGACCTGAAAAGAACCCAAGTTATTGCTAAACTCTCCCCTACCTCTTCCAAAAAATCGATGCAATCCTTTTTAGGAAAAATTAACTTCATCAGAAGATTTTTCCCAAGTTTCTTATAAATGGTAAGGCCTTTACAGAATTTAATTAAAAGGGATGTTCAGTATTTTTTGGGACCCCAAGAAAGTAAAGATTTTGATTCTATTAGAAAAGCAATAGTAGAATCTCCTTCCTTGATGAGCTCCGATTTTTCCCAAGATTTCACTCTTTACACTTTGGCCTCTGATCAATCTTATGCTACTGTGTTGACATAAAATAATGTTGAAAGCAATGAAATACCCATTTCCTTCATGATCTTAGACTTCATAGGGGCAGAGATGAATTACTCAATTGCGTATCAATAGGCATATACTATTTTTAAAGTAGTGAAACACTTTCGACCATATCTGCTGAAATCCAAAACTAAAGTTATCGTTCCTTACCCAGCTATGAGAAAATTGTTGGTACAAAAGGAATTGGGTGAAAAATGGGAAAACTAGATGACGTCGTTACAAGAATATGACCTCAAAACAACCCTTGCACAAATTGCTAGAGGTCAAGGCATGTGTAAAATAGTCGTTGATTTAGTTAAAGAACATGAAAGTCAAATTAACACTCTAATTGTAAATCAGCACAATGGAAAACAAATCATCTGTACACAAGTTGTTGCTAAGTTTTGGTATGATGATATAAAATTTTATTTAACACATGGATCTTCTCCTCGCTATCTTGATCCTAAAAACAGAAGAGCACTGAGACTAAAATCTGCATCTTTCCAGTTAATAAATGATGTATTGTTTCGAAAGAATTTTGACGGTGTTCTTATGCGTTGTTTGGAAAAGGATGAAGCAGGTAAAGTACTATCTTAAATTCATGTAGGTGAGTCTGGTGGTCACTTTGGTGGAGACACCACTACTCACAAATTTTTGAGAGCCAGGTACTATTGGCCCATGTTATTTAAAGATTCTCATGCGATGTGTTGTAAATGCATAATCTGCCAAAACGTTGTTGGGCGAGTAAAAAAGGCAGCATTTTGTTTGCAGCCTGTTACTGTAGATTCACCTTTTCAATAGTGGGGTATTGACATCATAGGACTAATTAACCCTTATTCCTCACAAAAACACAAATATATCATTACAACAACGAATTATTTTACCAGATGGTTTGAAGCTACACCTTTAAAAGTGGTAAACACAATTTAGGTGGCATCTTTCCTTAATTCGAATATCATTACTAGATTTGGCATTCCTAAATGTTTAGTCTTTGATAACGCATCTTATTTCTCATCCCTATATATGAATGTGTTCGCTTTAGAAAAATGTATTAAATTGAAATATTCTTCTAGCTACTACCCCCAAGGAAATGGTTTAGCAGAATCAACAAACACAAATTTAATCAAGATTATCAAAAGGATAGTTTTTGAAAATCACAAGAACTGGCACGACGCATTATTTAACGCACTCTGGGTTGATAGAGTGACACCAAAAACCTTTGTTGGTAATTCCCCTTTCTTTCTCATCTATGGGAGAGAAGCAATCCTACATCCTCATGTTTTACTTCCATCTCTGAAATTATCGACGAAATTCCAAGAAGAGGACTGCCCTCCTTTGGAAAGTCGAATTAATGCCTTGTTAAAACTGGAGGAAGTAAGAGTGCAAGCAAAGAAGAAGTTGGATCAGCATCAGTAGACTGTAAAAATATGGTTTGATTCAAAATCTTCTTTAGATAGGAACTTCGAGGTAGGAGACTTAGTTCTCAAGTGGGACAAAGCTCACGAAGAGAAAGGGGAACACACCAAGTTCCAAAATTTGTGGTTGGGACCATTTGTGATTTCTGAAAAACTAGGTCCCAGCTCTTTCTGCCTACACAATTTAGAGGGACAACTAGACACTTTCCCAATGAATGGCCAAGCCCTCAAAATGTACTTCACCTAATGGTACTAGATCCACCTCTTTGTACATATCTTTGTTTTTGTTTTAAAATTTCTTTTTTGTTTTTGGATTTTGGTTCTTTTCATTTTGCTTGTTTTTGGATTTTTTTCTGAATAAATTTATGTCTGGTTCACCATTTAGTTCATGAAAGGAAACTAGAAGTCTCATCATAAAACAACAGTCAAGGTCATTTCAAGGCATCAATGTTGTAAATTGTTAAAACTCAGACTAGTAAAAGAAACTTTATGTTCAAAATAGTCTTCTTGGTTTCACTTTATAATCATGAGAAAATATGATCATCAGTAAAACTCTTTACGTTATACCTGTTTTTAAAGAAAACAACTCAAGTATGCTTTCATGTCCTCGAATTTGTTTTCTTATTAGAAAACTAAGTTTAGATCACGATGAAGGTCATCAAATGAGATTTTAAATTGAAAAATATAAAGTTGTTCGAAGTCTAAAATGTTCAGCATCACCACATTCTCCTGAAGATCATAAAGTTTATGTCAAGTTGTTAATAACTTCTAGAGAGATGAAAGCACTGCAAAGTGTGGGGAGTGTATGTAAACCCACCGAGATACCAAAAAGGTCTGCAGGTAGCAGATAAATTCATACATGATGCCAACGAAACTTCGTCGGGGTACTGAACAGGCCTGCTGGCAGTGAAGCATTGTCGGGTTCAAGAAAATTATCAGGTATAACCTTTGGTATTAATCGTAAGATGTCCTTCATCTTGAATTGATAATTCTTGGATAGGGTAGAGGTGTTAGAGTGGGTTAATTGACATCCCTACCGAGGCTATGGATACTTGTTGGCAACAGTGGCCCTATCAACAGTATTTGAGTCATTTGCCTAAGCATCGTCTCGCTCGTAATTAAAACTTGTCACCGGTTTTCATTTGGACATAAATACATCTAACGCTAGACTGTGTGATTTTTTATTTTGATCAAGATGCCTGATTCACTGTCGACTGTTCTATAATTTTTCAATCATTTTGATCAGTCCTGACATGAAATCTCTGGTGATGTAGAGATAACTGCTTCTCCCAGTAAGTTGTGATTTTTGGCATCCCCATACTCTTTCGTTATTTGAACAAGAAATTACAATTTTTGTAGTTACCTTCACCTTATCTTGTAAATATTATCATTTTGAAATGATTACTGGATTACAAAATATGTTCATTAATTCTTTAAAAGTTTGTTTTTTCATTTTGTTTTCATGTTTGATTCATGACTTAAAGAATGAATCAAACATTAAAACTTAGCTTCATATTATGTTTTCTATACAGGGCATTCTTTTGAAAGATCATCATGCTTCTATCCAATCTAAATATAACACTTGAATGACTTATCTTTGGAATTTTTTGGGTATTGATATAAGATTTATATGCTTAGATGGTATTACATTTGAATTATGATAGTTTCTTTTTGATATATTTGAATTTGTTGCAAAAACTATGGTCGTGTTAGTCATCAAAATTAATGCGCAACTATTGTACCCTATACTTAATCCATATTGTTGGCACGATGAATTAATAAGCCTTTCATTACGGGTTATAGGTTTTCGTGCTCTCTACGCAAGGTTTTCATTACCAAGAATGGTCAAGCATCAAGACCGAACCCTCGATGTTCATACTATGATTATATAGAGGCTTTTTTTTGTTTGTTTCCATTTTATCCATTCGGATTTGTTTCTTTTGCTCCTACCATTCAAACCCAGAACTATTTTGAGTCACCCTTGTTATAGTCCAGTCATATTTGCAATGGATATTGTTGTTCGATTGGAGCCAAATGGATTCCAGGCACTGCTCTATCACGATGATGCAATCGAATATTTAAAAGCACAAGGTTGGGATTCCTTCATCAAAAGGTTCGAAGGTTATAACCTACATGTGTCTAAGGAATTTGTACAGACTTTTGATGGGTGTAGGGAAAAAATTGGAGATATCCAGTTAGAGGTAACTAAGGACTTTTTGAGTGAATCCATAGGGCTTCCATCCACCAGCGAGAAATGGTTCAAAAACTCAAAGATTGAAGAGGTGTCATGGAGCCTTTTCATGACCTCCAGGAAAATCAACTGCTGCGAAAAAGGTATCCCTATTTCTTTGGTTAAAGCTAGGTGGCATGGTATACTATTGATCCTCAAACAGTTTGTGACCTGTGAGGGTCGTTATGGCTTAGTTTTCCTCTATCATATATGACTACTTATGAATTTTATAGGTTTTCAATTAAATCTTCCCTTTTATCTGTTGAGAAGCTTGTACAAAATTTATAAAAGGTATAAGAGATATAGCCTCGACTCTAGTCTTTTTCACCACAACTTCATTAAAGTGTTGTTGATTCACTTTTTGACAACCGTGGGCAATTGCTAGGATGGATTTTTAACAAGAAATGGTTTTTCTACAACCATTCCTGTAGAAACCCTTATTCTGGGAGAACCATTGATAGGAAAATAGTTTGACATTCCAAATAACAAGCCAGACTCTCTAAATAGAAACCCTTGAGACCAGGCAATTCCTAGTCAGTCTTCACATCAACAACAAGTTGTTGGTTTTGAGTTGAGTGAACCCCCTATGCATGAATTAGATGTTGGCCATAATGCCACTGTGAAACTCGATATCAAAAAATCATGCAAATAGACAAAACAAAAACACATGGCTCTAGGGTTTCAGAACAAAAGAGTTGGTCATCTTAATTCAAGAAAATTGAGGAATCTAACTACACCTCATTTGAGCTCGATCGGCCCGATCGAGGTCAATGAGGTCTTGGATCCCAAAATTGAAGATTTCCTGGCTTTAGAAGACCCAGATTGTCAAAGGTATGATCCTACTCAACCATATGACTTTGTTACTAATATGGCACCATGTCTTGAGGGTAAGGATGGATTCAATGGAATTGGGCTTGGTCAAGGGCATGTAACAAGTAATGTTGATACAACCAGACTTGATTGTACACTTCGTCAACATATCGTTCCTCTTGTATAGTGTGAGGTTTGTCTACATTGGATTGAAAGATACTACACTGATATTCCCATCCGTCAAGCTTAGATTAAAACACTCACAACTCAATCTGAATCACTAGAATAGGAAAATCGAGACCTCAGAGTAAATGTAGAGAGGAAAGTTAAGCGCCTTAAGACGACAGGGAACGTAATAATAAAAAATGAAAACAGTGTTGAAGCCATAATCAATTTTGAGTTACTTTGGTCCATCTTTGGTCATCTGTTATGGTAAAATGATTTTTTTCTTATTACTTTCATGTTATCTCTTTTGAATCAAATCAGTTTGAAATTAGATTTTGTTTTCTAAGATAAGAGTGGCTATATAATCTTTTGATTCTATAGCCAAGTCATTTTTAATAAAAAATTAGTAATTAGTTGTTAATAATTTATCTAACTCATTCATGTTTCTTTTTCAAGATATGGTAGATCTAGATGTTGATCATCTGAGGGGGGAACATGTTCGATTTTGAATTTAGATGATTAGTATTTCTTTTTAGTTTATTTTGTAAAAAACGTTTTTTTTTTTAAAAACCCCAACTCAGTTATGAGTGGTTGTAGGCCCTCTATTTTTGTAATATTTTGATCTTATGAGATCCTATCCTATCTTAGGAGATAGGAAAATAGGATTTCAAAACACTTTAAATACTCTTGTTTTTGTAAGTGAAGGCATCTTGGCCTGGAACCAATGATGGATGAATGATGCTCATAACTTAATGGTACAAATTATGGCATTTCATCTTTAGACCACTATGAATGTTGTTTCATTGATGTTTTGGTTTCTCTTATATTGGGATATTAATGTATTATATAGATTTAGTCTCAATGACATGTTATGTTCTATGATATTCATGCTATACATGTCGTTCATGATTTGTTCTTCCATATGTTGCGACTGTGATCATCATATCAATTTTAATATCAGCATTTTTCTTTGATGTTTCATTGGTAGATAAAAATGAATGTTTTACATAAGGACTTCTCTTACTGTAATCATTCGTAATTATGAGATCACTGGATTATATGTGTTCACTATTCTGTTCTTAAATCTTGGTTGCCAATACATTCTTTGAATTTATTCAGGAAAATTTTAGTATAAGCCTACTGCATATTTCTTTCACAGGTGAGGCAGATGGATGCTCTTTGTCCGTACAGAAGCACAGACACATTTAACAAACTAATATCAGGTTAGCTTCACCTGCTTCTGATTTCTATTATTTTATGTATTAGTGAAACATGAAAGTTTCAAATTGGCTTTGGCCATCTATGTATCTTTCTTTCATAACTTAGTTAATTCAAGTTTTATTAGATTTATAATTAGAAAATAGAAAATACAAAAATGTTCTTTCTTTATCTAATACTAAAAACAATTACTTTTACATTGATTTTGCAAAGCTTTCATTAAAACTTGCAATCTGTAAATTTTGTGTATAAGAGATATATTCATGTTTTTCTTTTCTATTTAATACATTTGTAAATAATTAGATTAAAGTTCACAGGTTATTATAGTTTTAGTATTAGTTAGTTTATCTCTTTTAATTTAGGACCCTAGATTCTCTAACAGAGCCATTAAACCTGTCATAATAGTTTATACCAAATGGCTTGGGTTATTTAGACAACCCCAGACTAGACCTATTCTTCCAGTTGACGGCATGTCAATTTTCCCGTTAACAATGTTGTTCACACATCCATCCCAATTTCTTACAAAGGCATTCAAAGAAAACTTCTATGCATGTCTTGTCATTAGTAACCTCTTTATTCAAACCATTCTAAAACATGAGAATAAAAAAGGTAACAATCTCTTCTCTCTATTCATGAAGGATTGACATACCAACATTTATCATTTGTGCTCATGCATTGTCATTGAAGCTATGAAAAAATCTAAAAATTAGGAAGGTCCCTTGTTTTGAAGATATCATTTTCCATATTCAAGGCTAGAGTTATGCCCTATTTTCTAAGCCTAGATGGATCCAAAATATCACATTCACTTGTGTCAATTTCAAAATTTGAATTATTGGTGCAACAGTTCCTTGGATAATTTATAGGTGCTTGGTAATTGGTTTTAGTTCCATTTTTTATTGTGTGAAGAACAATATCCTTGGATTCCCTAAAACAAGATACACCTTGTCCCTCATAATTTCCAACACAACAATTTTGCAATAACAATTTTGTAATTTCCAACACAACAATGTTGATTAGTGGGGATATAAAACACATTCAATGTTTCCCACTAATGGGACTACCATAATGTTTGATCATAGATTCTATAGAGGATGATGTCACAAAAGAATTTCATTTCCTTAAGCTATATTTTCAATTATTGGCAATGTATATCTTGCTAAAGGATCACATGGATAAACTAATGTTGGTGATGGAAAGACGTTGATCGATCTAGTTGTAGCTAAATATTACAAATTTAATTTTCTACACCCCATTCAACATCCTCTTGGATCATATTATCTACAAGGAAGGATGTTTAGTCAAACTAATGAAAATCATAGTAATTTTATAATATGTATGCACTAGAGAATGTCCCTGTGTTATGTTCATGCAGGGTGTTACCATATATTTATCATGGTGCATGCTCAACTAATAATGTAGAAGGAGGAATTACTATGAAAATGTGTCCCATTTGTATGGATTGTAGAATGTGAAAAGGGTTTTTCCATGTTAAAACGGTGGATGGTTATGGCTCCAATTCTTGTTTTTCCTAATTGGTCAAACATTTTCCATGTCCATGTGGATTCCAATACCATTGCATTGGGAACATATTGGCATAGCTAGGGGAATACATGCTACACCACCCAAGGTAATTTTCTAGAAAAAAATTGTAATTACATAACCGTGAAATGCAAAGGCCTAGTGATGGCATATATGATACAAAATTTCAAGTATTATCTTCTAGACCAGTCCTTCAAGTTGTTCATTGATAATTTAGTGGTCAAGTAATTGGTTAACAATACAATGTTGGAAGGTTAATTCTATCGATGTTTGCTACTATTTTAGGAGTTTGATTTTGAAGTGGTGATTAAACTAGGTAAATAAAATGTGGGACCTAATCACCTCTCGAAAGTCCACAATTGGAACAATGTTGGGATAGATCATAAAGTGTTGAATGTATATATATTTTGCATGGAAGTAGTTCTTGAATTCTTCACTAATATTTCCAACTTCAAATACAAATCTACATGCACTAGAAGAATATGGTGATAGTAAAGATTGATAGCTCATAATTAAGGATACAAATTATTAGTTAATCATATGGTACTTGCACACATTAGTAGTGGATGGTATTCTTGACTACTATGTGTTGGATCATGAATGATAGGTGGTGCTCTAGGAATCCCATGATGGGCATAGAAACATACATTATAGTGAGAAGACACAACTATCACAACATACATTACAATGAGACATGTTGGATGGAAGTATCATTAAACTAGGATAGAGTGCACTCTCCACTCCATTATTCATATTATTATCTTCATTCACTCCTATCAATACATATTCTCCCTTTCTCTTCTCTCATTTGTTTACTTAGGATTCATATGTGTGTGTGTGTGTGTGTGGTTAAGATTTTGCACTAAAAATCTGTTATAGGTGTATTGGTCAATGTAAGAATACAAAAAAAAAGGTTTTTCCCACAGTCTATGATTCATACTTTGTTAAAATAATTTATGCTTGTCTACCAAAAATGCAATTCTATCCTTTCATGAGGATTGTGAATTTTTACTATTATAAAGCCTACCTTAAAAAACCCGTCAAAACCCTTACTTTATCATTGTCCTTTCAATAGATACATTAGCCCATAAAACTTGATAAGAGTTGTCCACGAGATCTATTTCCATCACCAAAACCTGCATGAATCATAAAAGACAAATTCTTTATATGAGTAAATAATATATAAGCAAATAAACATGCATTTAGTTATGTAAAATACTCTAGAAAAAAATTAAGTGGTCGCATACCTTAATGAGCTTCTCTCTGTTTCAAGAATAGGTTATTTTCTACTAAACATGGCCAACCACATGAAGGTGGAAGCTCATATGGCCCCTCCTCCCCCTTACATCGCTCTCAATTCCCCATACCCAACAAATGATTTTGTTTATATAGAAAAGATATAGACATTCATGCATAACTAGGATAGTCATCAAAACATATGAACATATAAACATTGAAGAATAATGTTGTAATTCATATAAACAATGTTTCATACTAGAAACATCGATAAACATCCAAATACAAGTCATGAATTTATACATCTAATGTTTCTTTGATTTATGTTCTTTTACATTCATAAAATTGGCAATTGGGGTATCATAATCATCCTTTGTCATTGTATTTATTGCACCATGTCCTTCTATTGTTTGTGTTTCCATGTACTCATGTACCATACTTTTGCTACGTCTCTAAGAAGGGCGTCGAGGCATTTGTGCAGGGTCGTGAACTGCAACACTGAAAATGATCATATCGATATGTTGAAATATAATTGAAATAACTAATTCATTATTTTGATTAACATTACACTATTTATGTTTACCTGATTGTGTAACTGTGACAGTTGGTGCGTTAATTTATTTTCCACTTGGTTCCTCTCACAGTTCACCCTCCTGAGCTACATGCTCTTCAATTTTGAGAAGATAATATATAAGTATAAGTCAGGAAATAAATATCTACAATCACAGTAAATATTTATAATTCTGAAGCATACATACCGAAATGGGTACTCTGCTCCCCACTATCATTGGACATGTGCACCCTTGTATGACGTGGTGTCTATTGAATACTGCTAGATTCATTGTTGTGGTTGCATTGTTGCTTGAAAACAAACATAAATACTTAGTTAAGGGTGATATAATAAAATATGAATAGACTTTACAAACATGCTATTGCAATTTCCTTATTCATTTTATATACCTACATGGCTAGGGAGATTGGAGTCCACCCCAAGCTTTTCCTATATTCAATCACACTTTTAAAAGTGTGTGTGTAACCAAGATTTAGGTCCTCCTCAGTGGAAGAAATGCTAAACATATTTAACTGCAATGCATAACACCATTAAAAATACCAATAACAAAACCATATATTTTTTTTTACTATTAAATAAATATTAACCATAGTTAATCATTTAAATATTAGGATTCGGGATTTTAGTTTTCCATAACCACCTTGGCCTAGTTTATGTTGCTCGTGATTTTTCATTCTAGCCTTGGTTTCTTTGGAGGTGTCTGGTATCCTACATATGGAATGTTTGAAAAAAAATAGATATCGAAATTGTTACTTAAAACAAGAAAGAAAAACATAAATGAGCATATTTCACTAATAATATGACATGTGTTGTACCTTGCTTGACTAGCTCGTGGATGTATTCCTTGTTTTTTAAACAATCTCTCCTTTGCATCCACTATCAGGGCCTTCCACTCTTTCTCCGGAACCATGGGAGGGCGCTCATGCTTGACGTCTAATTTCAATTTCTCCCTATATTGGTTCCTAGTATATTTTAAATTCTCACCGACTAACTTTGTAACCAATTTCTTGTTGAAAGTGTTGTCGAACAAGTATACCATGTGGTCTATCAAATCATCTTTCTTTTTTCTATCTTGGCCATTCCACCGTGTGCAAATGGTGGGACCAAATAGCTCCAATGCTTTGTCATTTAAGTTTCTATAGAAAACATTCTTTCCTGCAGAAACATGTTATCCATTAATTTACAATAATGTCAACAAATGTCCATTTCAATTTCATGATAAAAATGAATCAAATAATTAACAATTACCTGCAATATTTTGAATCTTGATCGAAACACATGTGTCATCCGCCAGAAAGGTGACATGTAGTGATCTGGTGCTTTTACTTCGTTCTTCTCCATGTAGAATAGTTTACTCTCCATCTATAGTACGTTCCTCTTTGGAGTCATGTGGAATCCCAGGCTCTAACTCATCGTGCTCTGGTGTGTCATGCCAATCAAAATCATTGCACTCATCAATGGATTCGAGGGGAAACTTAGGAGGCTCAAAAATCCTCACTTGTACTTTGCTATGTTGACATTTTTTTTGCATTGGACCATCACTGCTACCTATAGAAGTTGCAAGATCAATAGGTTCCCGATGCACGAGGTTTAAAAACTCTTAGAAATGGAAAACTTTACTTTATTAGATCATATAGAAAATATAAAAAAATAAATGGATATGAAATTGTCATAGATGATTAAATATGTGAAGATGCCACTTACCCCAAAATTAGTTATTTTGTTTTGTAGCTCTACAATTCTTGTTGTGTCCTCCTGTGTCAAGGGTCTTTTGCTAAGAAAACCTAAATATTCTATATTTTCCTTCTTCAAGGCCTTCGCTACAATTTTTATTGGGTCAGTGGAATAAAATATTTCATACTCATCAATATCATCAGTGGGTGCCTTCTCACATTGACCATGCCACAATACATTGATGAATAAAATTAATTAGATGAATTTAACATTTGAGAAATTTAGTTAGTGTAGTCATAAGTTATTATTGTATTTAACATTTACCTGCTGAGGCATAGCGGGTGCCTTTCCACGATCACCCTAGACAGATGTAGCGGGTGATTTTCGGCCACAGTCACCCTCTACAAAAGTTGACACAATAAATCAATCAACAAAAGTTATGAAATTCACCTGTAACATTTAAAAAATGAAATATTGCAGTAATATCAGAAAAAAATAATGAAATTTCCTAAATTTAGTTGTTGTAGTCATAAGTTGTTACTGTATTTAACATTTACCTACTGAGGCATAGTGGGTGCCTTTCCACAGTCACCCTGGACAGATGTAGCGGGTGATTTTCTGCCATGGTCACCCTAGACAGAAGTTGACAGAATAAATCAATCAACAAAAGTTATAAAATTCACCTGTAACATTACAAAAATGAAATATTGCAGTAATATCAGAAAAAAAAATATAATGAAATTTCAGAAATTTAGTTGTTTTAGTCACAAGTTGTTACTGTATTTAACATTTACTTGTTGAGGCACAGCGGGTGCCTTTCCACAGTCACCTTGGACATATGTAGAGGGTGATTTTCAGCCACAGTCACCCTAGACAGAAGTTGACACAATAAATCAATCAACAAAAGTTATGAAATTCACATGTAACATTAAAAAAATGAAATATTGCAGTAATACTAGAAAAAAAATAATGAAATTTCAGAAATTTAGTTGTTGTAGTCATAAGTTGTTACTGTATTTAAAATTTACCTACTGAGACACAGTGGGTTCCTTTCCATGGTCACCCTGGACAGATGTAACATGTGATATCTCACGGTCACCCTGGACAGATGTTGACACAATAAATTAATCAACAAGAGTAATTAAAGTAATTGTCACATTAAAAAAATGAAATATTGCAGTAATATCAGAAAATAAATAATGAAAAATGAAATATATGCAGTAAAAAATTGAAATATTACAGCGATAACTTATAACAATGATTGATCAAAGGTTGAGTTGAATGGTATGTAAGATATTTACCCCCATAGCCGCACCCCCTCCATCTATTTTATTTAAGTTGTAATTGATCAACAACTCTTCACCTGGAACTATTGTTTTTGTTGCAGATACAAATATACGATTTCCTTCGCGTCCCTCAAATATGCAATTCAGTTTCTTAGTTGTTGCCACTAGTCGTGTATTATTTATAAATCTTGCAATGTTTCTAGTATCTTTTGGCCTTCCTTCAATATACGTAGTTTCCCCTTTATTTTGATTGGTATCTACTAGTTGTATATAATTTGTGGCAACTCTGTATCTCTGCATACTTCACGTATATCGGACCAACATCAACTTGTGATTATATTTGTATAATGGTCCAACATACTCCATCAATTCAATTATAGTGCCATAGCCGACCTTTATTCCATCCATGGAAAATAACCCCAATCCATGTAAGTACGAAGGAGCAATGTGATACATCCTCCCACTGATGAAGAAATCTTTGTCCACTTCAGGTATCTCCTTAGGTGCCCATCGTTGCACTAGATTTATATACCTCAAGGGAAACTCAATGTCACCTATTCTCTCAACATCATAATTACATGACCCTCCATTGGCAATAAAAAATTGCATTCGTATACATAATATTTTCCTTACCTTTTCAGATCTAGTTGATCTAGAACTGGTAGATCTAGTAGAACACGTCTCACTTTCCACCTCTCTTAGTATATCTTGATCATCACTCGAGGAAGATAGACCTGACAGATATATATTTGGTGGTACCTACACTCATTAAAACAAGAAGATAATTTATCGTGCGAATATAAGTTTGTGGTACCAACACTTGAAAAAATGAGAAGATAAGTTAGCGAGCAAATATTTAGGGAGCCTGTGTTTTGCTTGGAGAATATACTTGATTGTATTGTATGTAACAAACTTATTGGGGTCCTTGTTTACTTGATTCATATCATACTTGGCATCCCATTATTGTTATCTTTGTATGCTTTGGGGTGTGAGTCTTCTCTTTTATAGTTTCATATAGTTTCATATGTTGCATATAGTTGCAATATAGTTGCATAAGTTTCATATAGTTGCATTTGCATAGTTGCATATAGTTGCATATAGTTACATAAGTTGCATATTTTCATATAGTTGCATAGTTGCATATAGTTGCATAAGTTGCATATAGTTGCAATAAAGTTGTATATAGTTGCATATAGTTGCATAAGTTGCATTGTTGCATAAAGTTGCATAAAGTTTCATAGTTGTATATAGTTACATATTTGGATATAGTTTCATAAGTTGCATATAGTTGCATAGTTTCATAAGTTGCATGTTGCATAAAGTTCCATAAAGTTTCATAAGTTCCATAAGTTGCATGTTGCATAAATTTGCATAAGTTGCATGTTGCGTAAAGTTGCATAAGTTGCATTGTTGCATAAAGTTGCATATAGTTGCATAAGTTGCATAGTTGCATAGTTGCATAAAGTTTCATAAGTTGCATAAGTTGCATAGTTACATAAAGTTGCATAAGTTGCATAGTTCACTACTACATATGGGCGGATTATTCCACGAAAATTTTCCACGCTTCCACTAGTTTCATCATTTTTTTAAACAGGGAAGGGTTTTCGTGGATATTGCCACGAAAGTTTGTCACAATATCGACAAAAATATTAATTTAACCTAGTCGGGATTTTTGTCGCTATAGCGACGATCTTTCGTGGCAATAGCGACGAAAATTTTACCTATCTCATTGGTCGGTGTTAACGGCTAGTTGACTATTTTATCTATATATATGTGACTTTAAGAGACTTTGCGACACAATTGCTATAGTTGCGACACTGTTCTTGGTTTTTATTTGAGCTGTTTATTTTTTCCATCACCCACCAGTTGAACAAATCCAATTCTCGATCTACATAGCTTGGATTTTGAACTTGCAAGGTTAGTATGTTATTTTTTATTGATGTACTCATTTAACTTGTAATTTTTTTTTCAAATGTCCAAATTGCATTTAGCTTGTTTTTTCCTTGATAATATAATATGTGTGTACCATATTTCATGTCTTTGGTTTTTGGATCTAGTTGGTATATTCTATGCAAAAGGGTATGTGGATTCCATAATATTCTAGGTTTATGGAATCCACATATCTTTTTCCCTTCAATTGTAGCTATAATCTCTCTCTCTTTTCATTGATAAAGATATGGAATTGCTCTTGAAACTCAACCCTAATTGGTGAAATG
>ML788258.1:23443-37814 GCA_009831015.1 Picea engelmannii
TCTGGTTTTGAAACATAAGTTTAAATAATTGTTATTAATATTTTAGTTTTTTTAGACTTACAAAATAGGTTAACAATTTAAAATACCACAGTTGTTATATTTTGTTAACACATTATATTGCAATTGCAAGTTGAAATTATCTTAAAAAAAGATAAATTTATATCTATAAATATTATAGATTTTTTCTTATTTTAAAAAATATATCTATTTTATTTTTACATTAAAATAATGCAAATTATATAGCTTGAGTGGGCCTAATGGTTAAGAACATGTGTTTCCTCTTAAGAGGTCACAAGTTCAAATCCAGAGGGGGGTAGGGTATGCATATCTTCATAGACTTTACCAGTCAAATCGTTGGGCGGAGGGGGGTCCCTTGTCCCACAAACAAGGGGGTCTCATACACCAATTTGGCCGTGACCTTAAAANTGTATAAATTACCTTTCAGAATAAAAAATTACAGTAGCGTCATGAGTGTTCGAGGACTGTAATTGTTGAATTTCTGCACAGGGAAACCAATTCAGCCAGTGCCTCCCAAACCAAAACAAACCCCAAATTTAAACATCTGGAATAGAATCGCCCCGTGGGGAAACCAATTCATTCGACCTTCTAGAACATCTAGGACTGACTTATGACTAGCAAAAAGGGAATTGTCCAAAAGTACAGTTGTCCAAACATAAACAAAACTAAAAACATGCTATGCAGTCAGACACCTGTGAAGATGTCATGGCTCATGCAACCAGTGTGTTGCGTGCCACGTTGTTCATTGTTGGTGCCTGGAGAGTCGAAGCCGAGACCATTGTCACGTTGTCCAATGCTGACATTTGGAGAATCGGAACCAAGACCACCGTTGAGGCCGTTGGTGCACTGGGTGCTTGTTCTGTGGAGTGTCGAGTGCCTTGCAGAGAGGATATAAATTGCAGAATTTGCATCCCCTTCTTGTCTAGAATTTCCATCCAGAACTGTAAGTCGTCCACCTCCTTGCAGAGCTCGAACACCAAGTCTTGAAACTTTGCGCAAGTGGCGCAGTTCGAAAAGAAGTATGGCTGGTCCAGTGGTTTCTCTCAATGGACGAAGATGTCTTCCTGAGGAGACTGGACCGGTGGTGGGTGCACTGGTGGTGGCGCAGGAGCTGAATTCTCAGGTGAATTTGGTGGGATGACCAAGGCAGGTTTTGAGGAAGAGGCTAGGTCCGGTAATGGTTTGGGGGAGAAACCCAGTGAATTCCCCAGGAGGTCGAACCACTCAACTCAGGAAGCCCATGGCGAGGACAAAGGCGAGAGGTCGCTTTGAATCTGAGAGGACTGGCCAGAGGAGGAGGGCGAAGAAGGCGAAGAGTTGTGCGAAGGTGCAGGGGTAGGATGAGGCCGAATGGCCATGCATGGCCTGTTTTGGTACCAGGCCGAGCCCCGCTTGGATTTCCCCTGCAGTGAAGGCATGGATGAAGAAAAAATAAGGTATGCAGGCACTGAGAACTGGTTAACGTAACAGGTAAGAATCAGGGAGGAGTGCATACTGAGTGGTGCCTCTTCTGGGAAGAGGAAGAATTGATGGACTATCCTAGGAGGGCCATGGTATGAATAGTGTTGGAGAGAGAAGACACACACATGCAGAGGTGACCACCATAAAGGAGGATCCATTGATCGGAAGAGGAGACAGAGAGGAGCATGCTCAAAGAGTTAATGGCGCTTTGGTTGGAGTGAGGCCTATGTAAATTCATGGTGTGGGAGGAGGGGAGGTGCATGTGCCAGTCACATGGATGGTACTGAGCTAGAAGGTGTCGTTCCCTCCACTTGGACACATGTACTCTACTAACACCCCATCCAGGGGTCCGTCTATAGTAAGATCATGTTTAATGCACCTCTGGAGGACATGATGCTCCATGTGGGTGGAGGCCATGCAGAGAAGGTCCAGTCCCTCTAAGGAAACTCCAATATTTCCTAAATCATCCGCAATTTGATTAGATTTCCACCTTATATGCGAAGGGATGAGAGCTAGGTGAGGCCGAATAAGAGTTGCAATGGTACTGATCCCCGAAGAGAGACGCCAACATGGTGAGATTTTGTTCGGGTCCGCTCCATTAAGAATTTTCCCAAAGAGATTGAGAATTACTTGCGAGTCCCCCTCCACAATCAGTTGGTGGTATCCCTAAGAATGAGATATCTATAGACCTTTTGTGAGACCCCATAGCTCTGTCATGTTGTTTGTGGTATGACCCAGATTGCCTGATGAGATGAGAAAAATGTTCCCCCTTCTGTTGTGGAAGACCACACCAAAACCTACTACACCTGGATTTCCTTTTGAGGCACCATAGAAGTTTAACTTGATGAATCCTGCAAGTGGAGGAGATCAAAGAGAGGGGTTGCCTCTGGTTTGGGAGCGCTGGGGATTTTTAGTGAGAAATGGATTTGGGGTGACATTTCAGCTGTCCAAGATGCTCTATTCATGTGCAGGATATTTCAGATCTGTTTCTTTCCACAACTGCAAACTGATGGTTTCTCTGATATTGCTGCGAACTTGAGTCCAGATAATTTGCCAATCTTGATGTGTTGTTAAGAAGATACGTCTATTCTCTCTTTCAAAAGTTGCCAAAGGATGAACCTGGGTAGTAGCTGCCAGATGCGATTAAGAATGGGAGATTGGAATGTTCTATCCCTCCATTATTCAATGGTTTCCCTGAGGCCCTCGCGATTGCGATCTGAAATGCACATGACTATGTCACATTGATCCCAGAGTTGGGAGCTAAAGAAGTAGAGATTGAGCAGATAATTTTGCGTTTCCACCTCCCCTAAGAAAAGAGAGCATATAGATGGCCCTATGAAGCCCTACTTCATGAGATTATTCCAATTTAGAATAATTCTGTGAGCCACAAGCCAGAGGAAGGTGCTAATTTTCGGCCAATGCTTAGTTGACCAGATTTTCATCTAGACCTTCTTGTGGGGGTTGGGGTGGTAGTCTGCCTTGATGTTGTAAGCTTCTTGGATGTTGAATATGCCCCATGACTCATGACGAGTGTCCCCATCTTAATATGTCCTCTCCCTGAAGGATTTGGATTTTCCCGGTATTGGTTAGATTGTACCAAGGTTGAACATCCATGTGCTCTGCTATGTGGAGATCGCTTCTGGAAGATTTCCAACTTTTCCAGGTGGCACCAGTGGGATTATCTTGCCAATAATATGCTACTTTTGTTAGTCCCTCTTGGGTAGCCAAGACGAGGAAGGTGTTATCTAGGGAATCATGTGCTAGAACGAGCAATTGCTTCCACGAGTCATTCCAGAATGAAGCTGTTTTTCCGTTACAGACTTCCCAGAAGGCGTGATTGACCACCAAAAGATGATTCTTCTTGGTTGCAGTCCAAATTAAGGACTCCAGAGTGTTCTCGTTCCATATGATAAGGTTCTTTTTGGCAATTTTTGGTGCATAATTCCTCCTCCAAATCTTAGCCCAGAGATCTTGGGGTCGCTTGAGCCATCTCCACCAAATTTTGGTGCTCAATACTTTATTTAGATTTTTCAGATCCCTTAGCCCTAGGCCTCCTTGTGATTTTGGTTTGCAAAGATTTTCCTAGCTGATCATAGCCATTTTTTCCCCCGTCTTTTCCCCCTACCACAAAAAATTTCTTTGCAAGGTTCTGATTGCATTAAGGATGAAGCTTGGAGTGACTAAGGCCGAGAAGGTGTAGATTGGAAAGGCTTGCAGGACAGACTTAAGGAGGATAAGGTGACTGGGGAGGTTGAGTGTGCGAAAAGTCCAAGAGGCAAGTCTTTTCGAGAAGGAGGTGAGAAGTCCTTCCCAGGAGCTATTTCGAAGGGATTTGTCCAGGAGGGGAATAAAAAGATATTTGGATGGAAGGGAGCTTCGAGTGAAACCTAGGATCGTTGTTATGTGAAGTTGGACTGGGACCGGGGTGTTAAAAAAGATCCGGGATTTGTCTTTATTTATGTCCATTCCTGAGGCATCATAAAAGGTTTGAAGAATGTGGAGGATTTTTTGTGCCTATTGGACTGCGGGGGAGCCCATCATTAAGGTATCATCAACGAAATGATTGTGGGATACTGGAGGATAGATACCATGCAAGGGTAACCCAACTAAAGTAAGGTCTGCAATGGATGCTTGTATAAACCGACTTAGGCCTTCCGCCATGATGATGAAGAGGAAGGGTGAAAGGGGGTCCCCTTGACGTATCCCTTAAGTGGGTGAGAAGGGGTGGGAGGGAATGCCATTGATGATGATAGAAAAGAAGGTAGAAGAGGTTATATTCAAAATCCAGTCAATCCAGGTGGAAGCAAAGCCAAAGGCCAAAAGAATAGATTTCATGTAAGCCCAACTTAACTTATCAAACCCTTTGGAAAGATCTAACTTTAACAACATACCTGGAGTTCCAGTCTTCTGAAGTGAGTGGATGAATTTGTGCACCAGAATGACGTTGTCTAAGATTTTCCTTCCTTCTACATATCCTGACTGCTCTAGCGAAATTATGAAGGGAAGGAGAGGTTTGAGGCGTTAAGCAATCACCTTTGTTAGAGTCTTGTAGATTGCATTGCAGAGAGCTATTGGCTTGAACTGTTTTGGGTGAGTGACTTTCTCTTCTTTGGGGATGAGGGTGAGAAAGGTTGCATTGAGATATGAAAGGACTTGACCCGAAGCCCTGGAGTCCTCAATGATTTCCCAAACTTCCTCCCTTACCATTGGCCAACAATGGTGGAAAAAATCCGCTATGAATTCGTCCGGCCTAGGAGATTTTCCTTCTGGAGTATTGCGAAGCCCCATATCCACTTCTTCAATTGTGATATGTCTCATCAGTGCTTCATTATGTTCCTGAGTGATTTTGGAAGGGATGTGCTGAGTGATTTTAGCAATGGCATGAGATCTATCACCCAAAGGTTTGGACAAGAGATCTTGATAAAAGGAGACCAACTCCTTTTCCAGGTTTTCATGAGAATGGAGAGTTTGGCCTTCTTCCATGACTAGGTGCGAGATGCGATTGATATGTATTCGTTGAATAATGGATCTGTGGAAGAATTTGGTGTTTCTATCTCCCTCATTTAGCCATTGCACCCTAGATTTTTGTCTCCAAAGGATTTCCTCTTGAGCTCGCCTTTCCCCCAACTTTTGACTTATCATTGCTTCCTGCTCCTTAAGTTCCTCTGTGATGCCTTGATCTCTGATTTGGATCTATAGGATTCTCATTTTCTCGTTCAATTGTTGTTTGGACGTGAAGATGTTTCCGAAGGTTTCTTTGTTCCATAGCTTGAGGCATTGCTTGAAGTTTTTAAGTTTCTGCTGGAAACGATACATCTTAGAGCCATACTGATTGTCGACTCGCTCCACCATATGGGGGCCATAATTTGGAAGTATAGGTAGTTGAGCCAAAATCGCTCAATTCTGAAGGGTTTGCGATCTGGAGAAGCCATAATGTCTAACCAGAGTTGAATGGGCCAGTGATCAGACCCGGGGGCATCGAGGATGCTAGCTTCTAGGGTTGTTCCATCCATCAAGAGGCAGTCCGAGATGAGGAAGCGGTCAAGGTGGCACGCCACCTGTTGGCACCCTGGTCGTCGATTTGTCCAGGACTAGAGTCCATATTTTGTTTCCAAGTCGATGAGGCCTAGCTTGTCAATTAAGGCTTGAAAGTGACCTGAATCCACCTCAAGTCTGTGTATTCCTCCTCTTTTCTCATCTAGATTGCAGATCATATTAAAATCTCCACCTAGAAACCATCAACTACCAGAAGTGAAGGTGGAGAGCCCTTCCAGATTACGAATGAAGGATGTCTTGTCCCTTGGAGAAGTCGATCCATACACATTTGTGAGGAAGCCAGGTTTGTTGGATCTAATAAGCTTGTATTCTGCTGAGATTGACCAACTGGTGGTGAATAAAGTTTCCATGAGCACAGAGCTTGGGTTCCAGAGAACGGCCAGACCTCCGATCATTCCTATTGCATCAGTACAAATCACTTTCCCCTGCTTCCAATAGCAAGAGAGAACTCGATCCATTTCTTCCATTGCATATTTTGTTTCTTGGAGAAACATGATATCGGGTTGCTCCGCTATAATACGTTCTCGTAGTAGCCTTTGATTACTACGACCATTGAGTCCCCAAATATTCCAAGAGATGAGATTCATGATGAGGATGGGGAGGGGATGGGGGGAAGATGTCAGAAATGAGATGTATCTAACGTGATTTAACCATGAAGTGTCCAATCTCTTGCATGCGTTTCTGAGTGGATTTTTTTCCCCTTTTCTTTTTATCTTTCTGAGTTTTGCGTTGCTCTTTCAGTAGATTCCTTTGGATGCCCAGACCTGAGCTAGATCTAGCAGCAGAACCCGCTGGAGAGTTGAGGAATACTGTTGGAATAGGGGCAAACCCAAGTTTCAACGCTTCAAAAATGCACCAACAAAGCCCTAACTACCGACCCTTTCAGCAACACCTGCGAAGTAGGCGAAGTATCACCCCAGGTAGAGGCAGGGGGGGTTATAGGACTCAGGTGTCTGTAACCAAGCTGGGACAGATATCTGTGATTAAAACACTTCGCAGGGTACTTAGGAACAACATATATTAATTCATTAGATTTATTTACATCACAGATCAAACCCTAAGTACAAATCAGCGCAGTAACAATGACTAATTACACATCGCACATTAGCATCATAAGTCACATATAACACATTCCACATATACAAATCATTAAACATTCATAGATCTATCTATCATTCATAACATTCAATGCACTAAGAAGATACACAACATAAACATTATAGAACAAAGCAAACCATCAACACAAGATTTACGTGGTTCACCCTAGTGTGGGGCTACATCTACCAACGACTTCTTCTTCTTTATTAGGATTCAATATCTTACATCCATCCACTCATGTGCACTAAGCCACACACTGGACAAGTGATCTGCGCACTAAGAACCAGATCCAACTTCCCTAAATCAGGTCAAGGCACAAAGCCAACTCCTCTATTACGCACAAAGCCTTACATCCACAGTCTATTTTACAAAGAAACTTAGAACTACTTTCCTCTTTCACTGAGCTACTTATACTTCTCCTAATACTTCTTCTACATTACATTCCTTCTTATTTATACATTTATATCCCTTACAAAAAGGACTAAACATGGGTAAACCCATGGGCCGACATCCCCTAAATCCTAATACCCAAAACCCTAGTGAACCCCTTGCTAGGTTCACAAAACAAGTGAGATCCCATGATCTTAGCTCCACCTGGGCACTCCATCTTTGACCAACCTGTCAAAGTACAAAAGTGGTCAAACCCGACTAATTTTTCCTCAAAACCTGGTCGAGGGCCAATAGGTCCCCAACACTCACTTGTGACTCGTCCTGATGATATGAAAATAAGGGGCTGAATTGTTTTTCTATGCAAGCATCCTCTACTCCATTAAAATAAACTTCAGGACCTTGCCCAATGTCTTAGTTGTGCAAGAGAAATTATGTGTCAAGTTTATGCTTCTTTTAGGTGTTTATGTGTGAGGTTCTTGAAAGTTTAAATATGTTGTTTAAATAATACTACAGCAACATAAAGTGCAGCAAATAATAACCAACAAATCATAACAAGAACAACATGATAAAGGAGTTCACCCCCAACTGGGCTACTTCTCCTTGAGCCTCCATCAATGGACTAGGCTCTCTGGGATTAGTTTTTCAAAGATTCTTTTACAAGTTGTTGCTCAACTCCAATGGATTTAATGACCGTACCATTGGTTTCATAATACATAAAAACCCCAAAAATGACTATTAGATCTCTGGAAACGGACCATGGCTCATCTGGGCATGACCTCTTCTACTGGTGGCCTTGAGCTTCCCTGAGCTTCAATGTGGAAAAAACACTTGTAAAAGTCCTCAAATGCCTCTGAAACTTGTCACAATGAGTATATAGCATAACAATTAGTCAAGAATGATTATTCAATCACTGAAAATGGACTTGGGCTCATCTGAGCATGGCCTCCTTCAATGGTGGCCCTAAGCTCCCTAGAGCTCTATGAAAATTCAATGTAGAAAATCCTACAATAGAAGTCTTCAAATGCCTTTTAAAACTGTGCCAATGGATTTAGAACATCCAAAAACCCCTAGTTGGGTTTTTTCGGCACCTCATTTGGCAAAAAAATGAAGAAGTTAGGCCTCCTGCCATTTTTCTCCTTCAAGCTTGTTGTCTCTAGTTCGCCAATTCACACCTCCTATGTGAGTAACCTGGCTTCTGGGTGTTTCCTATGCCTAAACCCAACACATGCACGCATGCCCACAAAACATGCCAAATTGTCTCACTGTTAGCGGAATTAGGCCCCCCAAAGGCGGAGGTGTTGGGCGCATGGGGGGCCATATGGCCACGTCCCAGTGCAAATTAAGGCCCTCATTGCAAAGTTGAATGTGGTTGTGCCACGTGGTTGTGGAACCATTTAAAACTCCTACACAAATATATGTGTGGAGTCGGGTCACATGGTAACGAGCCTATGACTGGGGGCTAGGGCTAAGCCCCAATCCTGGCGCACCCCAAAATAAAACATAGTGCAATGTTTAAATATATATTCCAACATATATATATTAAGAAACACATGTGGTGCACCGGTTGGGTGACCTTTGCCAAGGATTTGCATACGGTAGGAGGTCTAGGGTTCGACCCCCATGGACTCTACAAAATTTTAGCATACCAAAACAGGGTGCCACGTGGCACCATACAAATCACCGAAATAATGCCACACGTCTCAACATCATTCACCCAGCATTTATCAAATCAAAACTTGCCATGTCACCTGCCAGCTCATCGTACAATCAACCATGTCAGATGTACATACTGTACGGACTGTACAGTCAACAAAGTTTTTTGCATGTTTGGAAAATCGAAAAGAATGCAATATCTCACTCATCCGATGTTCGTTTGAAGTGCGTTGGGTTCGTGACGACGAGGCCTACACACTCGTCCGTTTTGAAGCGATTCCAAACACTTTGATTTTTGGGCTAAATTTTGACCCCTAGTCCAGATTCTGATCACACCTTCCCACTGAAAAGGTTTTGGACCCACAAAAGATGATGATTATCTGCATGAGTTTCAATACTCTTCTGCTTCCAAGTTCTATCAACTGATTCTATTTGAAAATTCTTTTTGACAATCACTTGGGTACCTTGACATGCCTTGCATTGCAACTGGCTATGTCCCTCAAGCATTGTTCTCTGGCTGCTGCTGACCCATTGTTCTCTTTGTGCTTGGAAGACTGACAACCTTCCCACCGAGAATCAAGTCCCTCTTGTGAACTCTTTGGCGTCAACCCAATTTGCTTTACAATGGCTGCAAAAATACTTTCTCGCGACATCTTGTCATAAACCAAGAAAACCATCAATCTTGAAAACAAACTTTATACAAGAGTGAAAATGATGCCAACGAAGTCTTTTTCTTTTCAAGCAATAACAGTCGCATCTTGTACTTCATCAAAGTACATGGCATTTTCCTGCATCTTGGTGTACTCAATATCGACTTACAAACTGACAAACACCATTGACTAAACATAAGTCGAGAAACATGATCGACACAACATAGTCATCAAGACAACATCGACACAAGTCAAGACTCATTTGAAAAACATTTACATTCCCAAAAGTCGACATTCATGATACACTGCCATGTTACAATCATGAGTCACTCAAAATGAACTATCACCAAGTTCACTGTTTACACACATACAAAATCACATGCATGTGCATAGCTCTTCAACTCTCCTTCAAGTAAAAACATAGGTACATAAACCCAAAAACATGTGGGTACATAAGAGTTGAAAATGAAAATGCTATATGGTTGCGTTAAGTGAGTATCATACCCATCTTTTACATCCTCCTGGCGAAGTTGTGCAACAACAAGAATGCCTTCAAAAGAATCACATTCACATGCAAAATTGCATCATACAAGCTATGATAAACTGCTACAACTTGTCATACTTTCAACAGAAATGGATACATAAGGCTGAAAAGTGCATCTACAAACAAAGAAATACAGACCTTCCTTGCTCAAGAAATCCAACCATTTCTTACCAAGCCAATTCAATGGTGACTTTTTCTATTGAGTATCATCTTCTTGTGAATCATCTTGACTCACATCGATGATGGAATCTCCTCTTCCATTCTTGCCAGTCTCTTTATCCACCTGCTTCTTGTGCTGTGGATGAGTGGTTGGATGCAATGTCCAACATTGGTCAATGAGATGACCTCTCTTCTGGCAGTGAGTGAAAATCCTTTGCATCCTCTTTTCAAGTTGCCTTTGCTTGGAAAGTTTCCTGAATGTGGTCAATCTTTTACAACATCTTGAAACATGATGGTTATCTAAACCACAATATGTACATGGATTTTTTCTTCCATTTTTACATGCAAATTTACCATGCTTAACATAATCAAAAGAAACCGAATTACAGGCAAAAATATACCTTGAACATTCACCTTTATCGCCTTCTTGAGGAGGTGAATTTGAAGAGTTACCAACTCTCCTTTGAAGACAAACAAAGATGTTCTTTTCCTCATGACTGTCACAACTCTCTTGTTTCACACATTTGCATTCATCTTGAACACGTTACACACACTTTCCATGCTTGAGGGATTGAACTTGCAACAAAAGTTCTTGAACAATCACCTTTATCGCCTTCTTGAGGAGGTGAATTTGAAGAGTTACTAGCTCTCTTTTGAAGACCAATACCAATGTTATTGTCCTCATGGCTGTCACAAATCTCTTGTTTCACACATTTGCATTCATCTTGAACACACACTTTGCATGCTTGAGGGATTGAACTTGCAAAAAAAGTTGTTCTTGGAACTGTTTCCCTTGTCTCCTCAACTTTGGAATATGCTCCATCTTTTTGTTCATATCCAAGACCCCTATACTTGGGCCTCTCCTCAACAACAATAGGCTAAACAATGCCTTGTGCATGTTTGCCTAACCCTCTACCTTCATATCCCATTTTCAACAATAACTTGGACCCTATTCCTCTTGTGTGATTTTCAAAAACACCAAAGCATTCATCTTGAGAGGAATTTGAAGAAAAACTAGCATTACATACTTCATGTTCATGCATGTACTTGGTAAGGGTTTCCTTTGCATCATGGAGCTGAGTCTCCATCTCATGCAACTTTTCAAGAAGTTGGTGCTTCTCCTCCTTCATGGCCATCAACTGTTCCTGAAGGAAAATGCTCTCCTTCCTATCTTCCCACATCTCTTGCACCATATCTCTCCTGGTTACAAACTCCTTCAACATCTCTTTATCAAAGAACTTGGCGAATGAAGATGTATGAAAACTCTTACTGTTTGAAGCTTCCTCCGTCCTTTCAAGATATCAAACTTCAACACAAAACTTGCACAATAATACCAACAACTAAATCTCTAGCTATCAATGGCAATCACATGAGAAAAACTATGCTCTGATACCACTTGATCTGAAAATAGGGGGCTGACTTGTTTTTCTATGCAAGCACCCTCTACTCCATTAAAATAAACTTCAGGACCTTGCTCAATATCTTAGTTGTGCAAGAGAAATTATATGTCAAGTTTATGCTTCTTTTAGGTGTTTATGTGTGAGGTTCTTGAAAGGTTAAATACAATAGCAACAAATAATAACCAACAACTCACAACAAGAACAACATGATAAAGGAGTTCACCCCCAACTGGGCTACATCTCCTTGAGCCTCCATCAATGGACTAGGCTCTATGGGATTAGTTTGTCAAATATTCTTTTACAAGATGTTTCTCAACTCTAATGTATTTACTGACTATACCATTGGGTTCATAATACATAAAAACCCCAAAAATGACTATTAGATCTCTGAAAATGGACCATGGCTCATCTGGGCATGACCCCTTCTACTGGTGGCCTTGAGCTTCCCTGAACTTCAATGTGGAAAAAAAACCTATAAAATTCCTCAAATTCCTCTAAAACTTGTCCCAATGAGTTCAAAGCATAACAATTAGTCATGAATGACTATTTAGTCACTGAAAATGGACTTGGGCTCATCTAAGAATGGCCTCCTTCAATGGTGGCCCTAAGCTCCCTAGAGCTCTCTGAAACTTCAATGTAGCTAAACATGCAATAGAAGTCTCCAAATTTATTTGAAAACTATGCCAATGGATTCAGAACATCCAAAAACCCCTTGTTATCCACAATTTTGGTCGTCGTGATGATGTCATGATGATGTTATGATGATGGAAAATCAAGCTCTTCACTAAGGACACTTTCCTGAGAAAAGTTACATTTGTCTACTTCCAGAAATCACGCTTTTAAGGGATGTTCACAGGCTACCTATATATTTGCCTGCGAGAATGCCTAATTCTCGTAGGCTGCATTAAGATAGGGTGCGAAGGGTTCGCACTGTAACTAACTGTCAGGGTGAGAACATGTTCCAAAGGAAGGAAAAAGATAAAATCTCGAACCTTCTAGAAGGGAATCTTCTAGAAACATGAGTTGGCTTCGAATGGTTATTCAGGTGTTGGCATTCCAGATATCTTGGGATCATTTCCTATCCAAGTAACTAATCTATATTCTCCTATGTATTGAGGAGATTTCTCATGGAAAGGGTTAAGAAGAATAAGCAACAAGCTAGCAAGAGATTGATTGGAGAATTAGTGCAAGACTGTATGGAGGACTGATGCTACAGCAGTTAGAGACAACAACAAGGTCATCAAAAGTGGTTTATTTTCTTCATGCATGAGCAAGTGTGTGTGTCAGAGCTAGGAGCCATTGAAAGGAGACCTACGACATCAAGGCTCAGGTTGTAAGTTTCACTTTCAATTAATTCAATACAGTAATATGTCCCTTTCCCATAAAGATGATGTCACTTTATTACATAACTCCTTGATCATATGTATAGACTAGCTTTTGAATATATTAATCTGCCTTTACTTTGATTGGTTTGTACTGTTGTGATCTGAACGGCACAAGAGCGTTGGAGCAAAGCTTGGAACAATAGAGACCTAAGGAAAACGTTCATAAGGTATGTCCATGATCCTCGTCTCTTAGTTCATTCAATAGCTTAGATCTAGGGAAAGTGTATTATTCTGTCCCGTTTTGTTCTAGATCCAGGTGGATCTAGGGAGATCGGTTTGTGTCCGCACTCACGGATTTATCCTGAAACAAAATTGGCGACTCCACTGGGGATCTATTCCCTTTTTCTTTATGGTTTTTTGAATTTTCTGTGGCCATTCGCGCTATTTGATTTTTTCTCCTATTTTGTCAGTGTCTGAATCCTCAGGATATCCTGAGAGACCTTCTGGGTCTATAAGCCAGTTTAAATTTTGCTTGCATTTTCAAAATATTTATTATCTTTAGGAGTTCTCGCACTGTGTTCATTGACAGCTTGCGAGAACCAGTCGAGTTCGCACCCTGCATATAGGGTCCAGTGCAAACTCCTCGCACCTTGCTTCACGGTGGCTTGCGAGAATCCTATCTTCTCGCACTGTGTAACACTGCTGGCCTGAGAGCAAGATTTTTGAAAATTTTGGAAATTGATTTTTGAATTTTTCAATTGCTCAGAACAGTTGAATTGCATCTTTTTGGCTTATTGGATCATTGATTTATATATCTCTTGCCTTAGTTTGCTTGCTGGAACAAATTTAGGGTTTCTAGGTCTTTCTTGCCCTTGGTAGCTTGACTTTCGTTTCTCGGCTCAGTTTGGCATTTTCTTTCTCTTTGACTTCTGGAGTTGAGTGTGTCCAATTCACTGGGAACCAGTGATTGGTAGAGAGTCAAGTGCTTTGTGTTTCTCATTTGCTTAGTGGTTTGAAAGAACATTTTTCATTTGCATCGAGGAACTCATTGGTTTTCTTTTTGTTTTTACTTTCGTTGAAAGAATTGATTGGGTTGTTTGTTTGAGTCTTTATGATTTGGTTTTCTTTTCTCGTCAATTAGAGTTCTTCTTGGAAAGTGAACAATAAGTTTTCTTTCAAGATTTTTGTTTTTGTCATTTCGAAAACATTGAAAAATCAAATTTTAGAGCTTATTGAAGTATTTGAAAGAGACATATAGAAATTGCTCATCGATATATGATTGTTGGCATTGACATCTGAAAGGAAATTGAGCATTGCATTTGCATTATAGTATTGAGATTGATTCATAAAATGTTCTCTCTCTCCCATAACTAGGATTCATGGAATGAAAAGGATTATATTTCATCATTATCCTTGCATTATTTGGGTCAGAGTCATACATCACGAGTTTCAATTCCGTTACCTTTGAGTAAACAATAGTTTTTAAAAAATATTGCGTAATATTAAAATTGATCTAGTAACTCTTTTCTAGGGCTCTTTTACACCAACATTTAGCTAGGCTAGTGCTTTGGAGTAGGAAGAGAGATACACTCTCCAAAAGCTCAAAAACACACAATA
>ML788258.1:38185-48954 GCA_009831015.1 Picea engelmannii
CGGTGTAGAGATTGCACGTATTACGGGGATCACTCCGAGGTATACCCACAATTATGAGTGGAAGCCTTTGAGTTGGTTTCGGGCTAGATACCCTGCCCTTGCGTGTGGATCGGGCTGACAACTGTTCCCCCAGGCTGTACTGTTGTTTGTGGTGACCTTAGTGGCCTATCTCTCTAGGTTCTTAACCAAGGTGACTGTGGAGGGGAAAGTCTTCACGGTACCTGGAATCGACGTTGATCAAACTCACTCAGGCTCCTTGGAGGTTATACCCACGATTATGTGTGGGAGCTTGCACCAGGGTGTAAGTCTGTTAAGCAGGTCGTCAACGTAACTTTTCTACCTTAGCCCCGCCCCTTCTCGTCTCGTTGTTGCGACGTTGGATTTCATCACCAACTAGTGGCTTCGAAATTGGAAGGTATTGTTTGCTTGTGATTGCTTCCTAGATTTTATTTACTAGTGAGTGCTTCTTTTTCTCGAAGTTGACCTTAGGAATTTTCTCGTGGAACTTGTCACTTGTTTACAATTTCTCCCCCGTGACGTTCTCGTAGAATGCAAGGATTATCTCCAGAACATCTGGATGATCCTCAACCTACTGGTACACCTAAGGGTTCACCCCATCAGACTGAAGTCCCTGTGGTTACTTCACCACAAGGGGAAACCAGTGACATTCCAGTTGTCACCACACCACTGCCACAAATCGAACAAACTGATTCTCTAGAAGAATTTCGAGTTACCAACACTATAGAGGACTATCGCGTTCGTCGTGGTGAACGACCTGTTGGACGAGTAAATCCTTCTGAAGAAACCTTTGTTACATCTTCTGAATCAACTGTTGGGCCTTCTCACGGTGTAGTTGGCCAAGATCCTTTTTGGTCAGGTAATTTTCGTCGAGTTCTTTTTGGTACGGAGTCACCCCCTGTCTACGCAATCAATCCCCCTGTGTCTCCTGAGACAGAGACTACACCCGAGACTACCAATTATCGTTTTGTTCTTCCTCCCGAGATGGCCCATCTCGTGAATAATACGAGTGTCCAAACCAGAATTACTGCAACTACTCTTCCTCCTATCAATACCCAACGAATTCCTTATGTCATCCCGACATTACCACCCGGTTACCATGTGTTGAATGCTCTGTTGAATCCTCCTAATCCAACACCTCCGCAAACCCCAGCCGGTTCTCCAGGTGGTCCTCCTTTTCCTGGGTATGAGGTTCCTCATTTTATTCCGACACTCCCACCTTTTCCTTTTGGTAATCCTAATCCCAGTGGCACTATTCTGACTGTTGCACCCAACACACAGATTCCTGTTGGTGGAAAGGGTGGTATGGTTCCTTTTCCTTTTCCCAGACACAACACAGTTACTACACAACCTACGGTTGGCACACAACTTCCGGGTGGAACTATACCTACTGTAGGGGGACCAACTTCACCTTTTGGACCAAATATACCTCCTGAATTGGCCCAGTATTGGACTCAACTTTTACAAAACTTTCCTCAGAGTGTTGGGGGGCAGCAAGCTGTCCCTACAGTGGGTCAACCGTATCCAGGGGTAACTAATCCTATTTGGGGTTCGAGTCAGACTACTCAACCTCAGATCCCTACTCAAACTCAAGGTCATAATCCTTGGGGTTACTATCCTATCCAACCACTACCGAATCAGCAAGGGCCTTCCCTCTATGGACAGTCCGCTTACAGTCCTACTGGCCTTCTGACAGGGCTTCCACCCCAAAGCCACCAATATCCACAAGTAAACCGACAGTTGCCTTTTCTTGCCACCTTGGATTTGCCAAACTTGTCTAGGATCCTCAATGATCCTATTCGTCACTCTCCCCAATGGCCTGTTATCCCTGCTAAGCTTCCATCAGATATTCCAAAATTCGATGGCAAGGCGGGAGAGGACCCAAATAATCATGTCATGACTTTTCATTTGTGGTGTTCGTCCAACTCGCTGATGGACGACTCCATTCGTCTACGTCTTTTTCAACGAACCCTTACCGGTTCGGCTGCAAAGTGGTATATTGAATTGCCACGAGGTTTCTTTTCTAATTTCAACACCCTAGCTATGGATTTTCTCACACACTACCAGTTACCGATCCATTACGATACTGGGACAGAGATTTTAACTGCCTTCAAACAAAGTTCAAGCACTCATATATCTGATCATATTCATGAGTGGCGAAGGAGGCGACGTCTCATTAAACTTGAGCTTCTCGATCAGTTACTGGCAGAATGGTTTACAAAATCTTTTGTGAACAAAATTGGTAAAGACATTGCTATAGGCGGTGTTGTTACAGAAGAGCAGTCTATAAGTTGTGCTTAGTATCTTGATCTCGTTTATTCACAAACGAGAACTCTTTATGATTTATTACCTGATTTGCCTCGTCCTGGTACTTCCAGCACTTCAACTGCTCCAGCTGCCTCGCATGCAGCTGATGGTGTGATTGGTACCACTCATACCCACTCACATTCGGTTTCAAGTACAACCCCTAAATCCAATTCTTCTAATGTTCAAAATGCTTTGTCTCCTGCTCCTCCCGCCGGTAAAACTTCTGAAGTGAACGATGTTCAATCTACGCCGACTGGTAAAAATAAATCAAAGAAAGGGAGAGGCAAGAATAAGGAGAGTAAAAATAATAATCAAAATGAGCAAACTAAAACCCCTCCTGTTGACGATCGGGATAAGCGCAAACCACACTACCCTTGCCTTATCTATGGTGACGATCACTACACAAAGGATTGTCCTAGACGTGCCGAGGTTAATAAGTTTCTTCAAGGAACGCCCAAACCCTCTACGCCGGCAGTCTTGTCCCAACCCTTCCCGTCTCAGCAACATGCCTCTTTGGTCATTCATGACCAACCTTCTACGTCTATGACATCATATGTTTTGATGTGCACCGGTGATTCTAAGAACAATGACGTTGCCATCGCAACTAGAGCCAAATACTATTCTCCATCTAAGGAGAAGGATGACGATTTACCTCCTGATTTGGTACAACCCTCTCCGCCGAATCCACCTACGAAGGATCCTCTTCATCTCGAACAACCGAGCCTTGATACATTTCTACGACCTCTGAAAGGTGTCGTTAAGAAATCAACACTCAATCCTCATGCTCGTGCTGCCCAGAACTATAGAATTGTCGAAGATCTGGCCCAAGCACCTTCAGCGATGTCTGCCCTTGAAGTCCTTCAGTCTTGTCCTGCACAACGAAGGGCTCTGTTGAAAGAAATAGGTGGAATTGATCCTACAGATTCGAATCTCATAGTCTTTGACTTGGAAGATCATATTCCAAGGTTACCCCCACATATTGCATTTCAAATACAAGTTGTTGTTGCTGACAAGAGCATTTGTCGAACTGTTATTGATGAGGGTGCCTCTACGTGTGTAATGTCTCTTACTTATTGGAAATCCATTGGCTCTCCTCCGTTAACTGAATCACAAAATACTTTGAAAGCCTTCAATGGCTCAGGTTTTAGGCCTTACGGTTTTCTTCCGTCGTTGCCAGTTACTCTCAAAGGTAAGACAGTCCAAGTTGAAGTGGAAGTTTTCGATGCTCCCCTAGATTATAATCTTCTTCTTGGTCGTAGCTAGGTAGATTCTATGCGAGCTATTGTGTCAACATTGTTCTGTGTAGTCCGTTTTCCCCATCAAGGAAAGACCGTTATGGTTGATCAACTTGCCTTCTTTACTTCCGATACTCGCACCGGAAACGTGCAGTTTATAGCTAAAACCCCACCGGGTTACGAGAATGTTGGAGTCGGTCTCTTAAAAGACTCTTCGTTAATGGGTACTTTTCCCATACCACCACCACCCGATATTCTACGCCCGTCAGTTGCTTCGATTAATATGATCTCCACCATCCCTCATGAGCTTCCAGTGTCTTTTGACCCTTGGATAGTCCCTGATCCAGGAGATCATCCTCGTTTCGGCGACGTTATGCCATTAAGTCTGATTGAGTCTGCTTATCACACGATTCAATCAACAACACCTTCTCCACCCTCTCTTGAGGAGTTGTCTCCCGATCCTTTCAGTGTCATCTTCCCCAATGACGAGATGATCATGTCTGTCATGGTCGATACACCTTGGGACGATGGGCATCATCGTTCCATACTGTTTCTGGAACAACACACTCTCGAGAATTATCAGCGGATTTCGACTCTGTTGACCGTTGTTGTCATAACGACCGTTCCCAGATCTACACGTGATGTGTTTGCATAAGGGAACCTCAGCAATATCTCTCCCATGATACCCATTGATATTTCAGTTAAACCTGGGATAGTTGAAAATGTTCACATTGGAGCTTCGTGTTCTCCAGAGGAAATTGTCACCTATACTGCGTTGTTCAAAGAATTTCGTGATATCTTTGCCTGGAGTTACAAAGAGATGCCAAGTATCTACCCTACTATTGTCATGCATGAGATCAAAATGTACGCTGGAGCTAAACCAGTACGGCAACGCCTCCGTCCTGTCCATCCATGTAAAGTGGCAGCTATCAAACTCGAAGTTGAAAAAATTCTCAAAGACGGTTTTATTTATCCCGTGGCTTTGACAGAATGGGTTTCCAACCCCGTACCGATTGACAAGAAATGTGGTAGTATACGTGTTTGTGTTGATTATCGGGATATTAACAAAGCCTGTCCAAGGGACAACTTTCCAACCCCTTTTGTCGACCAGATCGTCGATGACTGTGCCGACAGTGAAATCTTTTCGCTCATGGATGGATTCTCCGGCTATAATCAAATTAACATCGCTCCTGAGGACCAACATAAAACTGCTTTTATTTGTCCTTGGGGTACTTTCGCCTACAGAAAACTTCCATTCGATCTTAAGAATGCAGGTGCTACGTTTCAGCGTGCTATGTCCTGTGCGTTTCACGACATAAAGCATATCGTTCAACCTTATTTGGACGATTTGCCAGCTCATTCTTTACGCCGAGTCGATCACCCTAATCATCTCCGAGCAATTTTCGTTTGTTGTCGGTTCTATCGCATTCGTCTAAACCCTCATAAGTGCGTCTTTTGCATAGAGTCCGGCCGTCTTCTCGGGTTCATTATTTCACGTCAGGGGATCCGGGTAGATCCTATTAAGTTTGAGGCGATTCTTAATCTCCTTCCTCCTTCTTCATTGCGCTAGTTACAAAGTTTGCAGGGGAAAGAAAACTTTCTTCGTCGCTTCATCCCGAATTACGCTGAGATTACTCGGGGTTTTACACGTCTTCTAAAGAAAGGTTCAGAGTTTGTCTGGGATAAGGTTGCTAACAACGCTTTTGAAGCTTTAAAATTGTCCCTCACGAAAGCTCCTCTTCTTTTCCCTCCGGATTATAGTCGAAATTACTTTCTTTATCTAGCTGCTTCCGAGTATACTATCGGCATGGTCCTGGTTCAGGAGGATGATAACCATGATGAACATGTTATCTATTACTTGAGTAGAAGTTTATCATCCACGGAAATCAAGTACCAACATGTTGAGAAGCTGGCTCTGGCTGCTGTTCAAGCAGTTCAACGTTTTCGTCATTATATTCTTTCCATGAAAACTACAGTGATTTCCCATTGTAACCCCATGCAACATATATTGACACGTCAATTGCTGGGGGGAAAGTACTCCAAGTGGATTTTCATTCTCCAAGAGTTCGATTTGGAATTCGATCGCGCCACGTCGAAGAAATCCCTAGTTTTCGCTGAGTTAATTTGTGATTTTCCCCACACTACCACGGAAAAAGTAGCAGTCAATTTGTTACCTGACGAGTCACTTTTCCTTGTCAGTACTGACGATATTTGGTACAGAGATATCATTATATATCTCCAGAGTCAGACTTTCCGGCCTGTTGTGTCTAGCGCCGAACGTCGTCATATCCGTTATCAAGCACGTCATTATATTATCCTCGGCGATACTCTATACCGTCGCGACATTGACTCTATCTTTCGGCGTTGTTTGAATTTTGACAAAGCTGAGAAAGATTTGAATGAATTCCATTCAGGAGCATGTGGTGGTCATATGTCTGGGTATGCTACTGCCCAGAAGATCTTATGTGCATGTTACTTTTGGCCTTCCTTGTTCAAGGACTGCATTACTGCTGTTCAGAAGTGTCATGCCTGCCAAACCCACAATCAGAAGATTCGGTCGCATCCTGCTCCCCTTCATCTTGTAGTCTTAGTCGGTCCTTTTGCTAAATGGGGCATTGATTTCATGACATGTCACCCTCACTCGGCCAGGGGGCATGGTTATATTATTGTAGCTGTTAATTATTTTACTAAGTGGGCCGAGGCGATGCCGACATTTGATAATACTAGGAAGACTGCAACGTTATTTCTTTTCAACCATGTCATTACTCATTTTGGTGTTCCTCAGGCTATCGTTACCGATCACGATAGTCATTTTAGAAATTATATGATGTATGAACTTACCGAAAAGTTGGGCCTTCGTCATGATAGCTCAACACCCTATTATCCACAGGCTAATGGCCAAGTCGAAGCAATCAATAAAGTTCTTATAACTATGATTCAACGGATGATAGGAATCCATAAAACTAGTTGGCACACGATGTTGTTTTCGGCTCTGTGGGTGTATCGAACATCTGTTAAATCTACCACAGGATTCACGCCTTTTCGATTAGTTTATGGCATGGAAGCCATTCTGCCAATACAATGTGAAATACCGTCTTTGAAGCTAGATGTAGAGCTCTTGCCTAATGCTTCTGTCGAAGAGGAATGTCTGTTGTATCTGATGCGATTAGACGAGACTTGCCGTGACCCTACTCTTGTAATAGAAGCCCAGAAGAAACGTGTTAAGGCACAGTATGACAAGCATGTCAAACCTCATGTCTTCTCTGAAGGAGATCTTTTTCTTCTATATGAACAAGATAAAGATGTCCTAGGAGCTGGGAAATTCGAACCAATGTGGCATGGTCCTTACATTGTTAGCAAAGTTTTGGAAAAAGGAGCGTATGAGCTAGTGGATTATGATGGTGTACCTTTGAGTGAACCCAGAAATGGGTTGTACTTAAAGAAGTACTATGCATGAGTCATTTGTGCACTAGTACTTGTATTTTATGTATCATACTGCGTATGTGTGTTACTTTAGTTTTGCTTTTGACGTTATCTGGTCTCTACCTTTACGTGACATTGTGTTTGATTGCCAGATGTCGGAGTATTCACTACCTTATATTGGCTTCGCTGATGGAGCTAGTCATAGTACTCGAAACTTAGCTTCTGCTGCATGGGCAATCTATGCCCCGACAAACAAACTCATATCTCTACGAGGTATATGTCTTGGTCGAGCAACCAACAACATTGCAGAGTATAGCGCCGTTGTTGAATTATTGGTGGATGCTATCTCTCTTGGAATTCGTCATTTGGTTGTGCGACTTGACTCGCAACTGGTAGTACTACAACTCAGTAATGTATATTCTATCCGAAGTCCTACTTTATTAAGGGTGTATTTGCGGATTCGCCTCTTGGAATGACATTTTGATCACATTGAATATCAACACATTCCTAGATGTCTTAATACATTGACATATGCTTTAGCTAATTATGTATTGGACATGCATTTAAATCATTTATAAATAAAACACATTAAAATGTACACAATGTAAAGTAAGCCAGTAGAAGCCGTGTATATATATATAACGATCAAAGTTTGTTTTTACAAAAGCGTTTGTCTGAAGACCAAAATATCAAAAAATTGAAGCCCATAGCTTCTACATAATGACATCAAGGATGATGTTCACGATAACACACTAGTATCCTAGCAACTCTGTGAAGAAGTCGACCCATAGATGCAGAAACCCCCACAGTGTGACGCTGACCGCGTCGGGGAATCTCCTCCAGAGTCATATCTGGAACGTCTGCCATCAGACCCTCTAAGTTCTGCTCCACTGTCAGATAATCCTCGATGTACTGTGGAACTGCTACTGCTGCCTCTCCTCGTCGCTGGATAGGAGAACTGCCAGCAGGTCTATATGGTCCAACGTCTGTGTTATCAACAAGTATTTGGTGTTAGTCTTCGGGTAAATCTATAAAACAAAAACATTTAAATATGGTTAAAAAATTCAAAAACATTTAAAAATAAAAAAAAATTGTTCTTCTTACCGAGGTCTCCCCACTGTGCGTCTTCAGGAAGTGCAAGATCCAGATCTCCTCTGAAGTCCAACCCGACATATGCGTAGTCGTCCACCATCAGCATCTGGTTCTGCAACCATTCGAAGAAAACATTGTGATATTTGACAATAGGACCTACCACATGTCGGGCCATGAGCCGACTTCCACCGCAACATCCTCGGATCTCTGGGACCAGGAAGAACCCACTCGGCCTGTAGACGAAATACCGAGACTCTCTCCAGGAAGAAAGACACTAACAATGATCCATAACCAAACTATTTCAGACCTCCTCGTCTGCACTTAGTCAATTGTTTCTTGATATTGCGTAATATTGTGTCAGCCCAGTTAAAGACCCAGGGCTCAGTACACTCGATGGCATACTGGAAATATCTCTGTAGAGCCATATGTGGAGCCGCACTTCCTGCCATCCGAGAAATGGTAAAGAGAATAGTGCGGAGAGTCAAATCAGTAACTCCCCAAATGGCCACTTTCCCTTTTTGTCTCTCTGCCTCATGTACACAATACTGGTTGCAATACTCGCTCATTTTCAAATCGTCTGTTTTGCTGCCAGAAAAACTGACATAGGATCCACGTCTGGATAATCCAGTCAAGAAATAGATATCCTCGATATCGATGGTCAATGTATGAGCTCCCACGATGAAGACTTGTTGGTCCGGGTCCCACATTCGGACTAGGTACTCCAACAAATGGACTTGGGCTCTCATGCCCGGGATACGGAAATACTTTAAGAGACCACAGTCTCTTAGTGCAGCTATGGTTGGAGGATGGTTTTCGGCATTGGAATTGTCCTCCTCGTGTTCTTGTTCCCGCCACTCTAACACCATGATTGTGGCTAGCAACCTGCATAAAAAACACACAAACATGGTCAGTGATTTTATTCATGAGTTAAAATTCTTGCAATTGGTTAAACGTTACATAAATTTTTGAATTCTGCGCTATTCTCAGGTGGGCTATTATGTGCAGTGCGAACTTCTCGCAGGATGCTTAAGGCCCACCTATGAGAATGGATCATTCTCGCAGGCCTCGTATGGGCCACCTGCGAGAATGATTCCACACGCATAGGGTTCAAAAAATCAAATGAAAACTGAACTTTTTACCAATGAAATTATAATTTTGAACCATGAAAATATAAGGGATGAGGCACTTACCAAAATATCGCTGACGACACGTCAAATGGTTCTCCCGTATCTCCTGGAATTCGACACCGAAGGTAGAGGGTAAAATGAGGTTTTTTTTTGGCACTCAATGGTAAAATGTGAAAATGATATGGTAAATTTTGTTATTTGTTCATTTTATTACTTTTTACTATATCAAATGTGGGTTTTTTATGATTATTTATTATTTAACCCTAATCACTAATGTAGAAATGAGTGAAAATGACTTGCAGGTGAGAAGTATGGATGGTTATGGACATAATTTTTCCTTGGTGTGGTGTGATTTTGGTTGTTTGTTATGGTTTTTACCTAAAACCTCGAGCGCCTTTTGTCCGTTCTTGCGCTTGTAAAAAACATAAGAACGTGACTGAGCGTTGTTTTATCACTTTTTCGAGCTCGCTGCGGTTACACGAAAAAGGAACCCCCCTGGAGTTATCTTTAAGCTCTTTTCAGACTCTCTAAACATGAAAAGATTGCCGAGCGATCTTGCTATTTTCATGCTCGTTAAAGTATTTGAAGTATGCGTCCTTCAAGCGATAGTTTAACCCTTTTTTGGTCTCGTTGGACTATTGTACGAAAAAGGAACTGAGAGAGTTTTCTTTTAAGTGTTTTTCCAAACTCTATAATCTTGAAAAACCTTCGAGTTTACTATCTCTGGACTCGTTAAACAAACATTGACAGACCCGTGATGGGACCGAACCACTCCTTCTTAGGGTTCATTAAAAATACTTCGAGGGACTCCTCCAAAGGATGAGCTTATATCAACAAGCATATGTGATCCTCTTCAAGCTTGTGTAAAAATAAAGAGGTACTTGCTAGCAATGGTGGGGGAAAATTTGGGAAAGGGATATGTTTCATCGTTGAATTGATTGGTAGTAAGTGTCGCTCTTGAACATGACACCCCCTATTCGTCATTTGAAGCCAGTTTGGGAAATCCATTTGTCTCTCATTCGATTTAATAACAAGTTCTTTCCATGTGTCGTCTTTGAGTCAATGCTGCCAAATCATTGGTCGTGTCATTCATATGTTCAAGAGATGTCCGTCTGAAACCTCTATTTGAGTCAGCCATCTGCAGTTATCCATTCATTCTGTGTCAGCCTTCCCTGTGTCCAAAGTCCAATTGCCACGTACTCTGTTTCACTTTCAAACTCAGTTACTCATTTCATGTCACTGATGGGGGATACACCAAGGCCCTCCTGTGACGACTTTTGTTCCGTCGACTTCAGCACATTATCCGGAATCAAGACTTAGAAATTATTTAGTACCTTGAAGCTTGCATGCCTCAATGGCAAGTTTCTCGCTTTCGACAGTGGGTTTACATCATTGACCCTTGATCGAAATATTTCGTTGGCTGTTCGACATCAACTCATTTATTCACACTCGATGGATTGTACTATAGTACCTTGGGAGTCATTTACATCAATGGTGATTTCCCTCGCACTTGTTAACGGTTGCATCAATGACCGGTAATCAAGTGGTTTCTGCCATGTTCGACTTC
>ML788258.1:49098-85197 GCA_009831015.1 Picea engelmannii
CGTGGCTATGTCATCTTGATTGAAAATTTGTCGCACAGATCCACAGTGTATTCAGGTGGCTGTGCTATATTATGACTGCATGGATCCACAGTGTATGATTGGTGGCCATGACCTTTGTTTATGATGTCATCAGTCTATGATCTAAGTATGGGAATGCCTACCTCAGGAATTGGTATACATGATATTCTGTCGATGCTTGGATGTTTGCAAGTTTCCGATTAGATGCGCTCTTGGTTCTCGACACACACATGCAACTTACAAAGTCTATTGACTGTCACTGGTTCCACTCTTAGACTTTGGGGGGCATTCTGTTATCCACAATTTTGGTCGTCGTGATGATTTCATGATGATGTTATGATGATGGAAAATCAAGCTCTTCACTAAGGACACTTTCCTGAGAAAAGTTACATTTGTCTGCTTCCAGTTATCATGCTTTTAAGGGATGTTCACAGGCTACCTATATATTTGCCTGCGAGAATTCCTGATTCTCGCAGGCTGCATTAAGCTAGGGTGTGAAGGGTTCACACTGTAACTAACTGTCAGGGTGCGAACATGTTCCAAAGGAAGGAAAAAGATAAAATCTCGAACCTTCTAGAAGGAAATCTTCTAGAAACATGAGTTGGCTTCGAATGGTTATTCAGGTGCTGGCATTCCAGATATCTTGGGATCATTTCCTATCCAAGTAACTAATCTATCTTCTCCTATATATTGAGGAGATTTCTCATGGAAAGGGTTAAGAAGAATAAGCAGCAAGCTAGCAAGAGATTGATTGGAGAATTAGTGCAAGACTGTATGGAGGAATGATGCTACAGTAGCTAGAGACAACAACAATGTCATCAAAAGTGGTTGATTTTCTTCATGCATGAGCAAGTGTGTGTGTTAGAGATAGGAGCCATCGAAAGGAGACCTACGACATCAAGGCTCAAGTTTTAAGTTTCACTTTCAATTAATTCAATACAATAATATGTCCCTTTCCCATAAAGATGATGTCACTTTCTTACATAACTCCTTGATCATATGTATAGACTAGATATTGAATATATTAATCTGTCTTTACTTCGATTGGTTTGTACTGTTGTGATCTGAATGACACAAGAGCATTGGAGAAAAGCTTGGAACAACAGAGACCTAAGGAAAGCGTTCATAAGGTATGTCCATGATCCTCGTCTCTTAGTTCATTCAATAGCTTAGATCTAGGGAAAGTGTATTATTCTGTCCCGTTTTTTTCTAGATCCAGGTGGATCTAGGGAGATCGGTTTGTGTCTGCACTCACGGATTTATCCTGAAACACCCCTAGCTGGGCTTTTTTGACACCTCATTTGGACAAAAAATGAAGAAGTTAGGCCTCCTGCCATTTTTCTCCTTCAAGCTTGTTGTCTCTGGTTTGCCAATTCACACCTCCTGTGTGAGTAACTTGACTTCTGGCTGTTTCCCGTGTCTAAACCTATAACAAATGGGCATGCTCGCAAAACGTGCCAAATTGTCGCACCATTATTGGAATTAGGGCCCCCAAAGGTGGAGGTGTTGGGTGCATAGGGGGCCATATGGCCACGTCCCAACACAAATTAAGGCCCTCATTGCAAAGTTGCACGTGGTTGTGCCACATGTAGGGCACGTGGTTGTGGAACCATTTAAAACTCCCATGTGAATATATGTGTGGAGTCGAGTCACATGGTAACACGCCTATGATTGGGGGCTGGGGCCCAGCCCGAATGCACCCCAAAATATAACATAGTGAAATGTTTAAATATATATTCCAACATATATATATATATATATATATATATATATATATATATATATATATATCAAGAAACACATATGGTGCACTGGTTGGGCAGCCTTTTCAATGGCTTTGCATACGGTGGGAGGTCCAGGGTTCGACCCCCATGGACTCCACAAAATTTTAGCATACCAAAACAGGGTGCCACGTGGCAGCCCATGCCTGGGCCACGTGGAACCATACAACTCGCCCAAATAATGCCACGTGTCTCAACGTGATTTGCCCATCATTTATCAAATCAAAACTTGCCACGTCACCTTCCATCTCACTGTACAGTCAGCCATGCCATTTGTACGGCCCTGCCATGTCAGGTGTATGGACTATATGGATTGTACAGTCAGTAAAGTTTTTTGCCTATTTGGCAAATCGAACAGAATGCGATATATCACTCATCCGATGTCCATTTGAACCCGTTCAAAGTGGGTTGGGTTCGTGATGATGAGGCCTATGCACTCGTCCGTTTTTAAGTGATTCCAAAAACTTTTATTTTTGGGCTAAATTTTGACCCCTGGTCCAGATTCTGATCACCTGAGTCACTCAAATCTGGATAGTGTTGCCTCAAAGGCCTCAAGCTTAGCTCGAACTGCCTCGAATTTTTTCTTTACTTGAGCTTCCTACTTAGAGAAATCCTGGATTAATTTCTTTGTAACAAGCCCTTCCAGGGATTGTTCCACTATCGCAACCACTTGGTCTAGTTGCGAACCTTGTCATTCGATCTCTTCAAACACCGTGCAGGCTTCCTCCTGCACTGGTTGTAGCCTCTGGGTGACTTCTATTACTCTGCCCTAGATGGCAGTAATCTACTGCTAGACCACGCACTATTCTTGTGATCTCTTCATTCTATCGATCGTAGTGAGTGACTTCATTTGCACTTGAATTGTCAGTGCCTGTTGTTGTGCCTCTTGTAGCTACTCTTACAACTTCCTAAGCTCTCTATATTCCATGAAGAATTCATAATTATGCGCACTTTTTCTGCTTAACTACTTTCATTCTGAGGTGAGGGCCCTGATACTTCCTACTGCGCTCTTAGCAACTTCTTCCCTTTGGTCGCGCACTTCCTTTGGAGTGCTTGGTACTGCTTGGATCTCCAACTCTGTTACCCTCGCTTGACGCTGTTGGATGGCCTCAATGAGCTTCATCACTTGAAATTTGACTGCTTCATGTTCCTCTTGTGCCAAGCATGGCATAGAGCGAGGTGCTTTGTTCACCACTTCTTTGACTGTAGCCTGCTCTGTGAGAAGCTGGTCCTTTTCCCTCTGTATTTTTGCTTTTTCTTCCTCAAGCATCACTCGGAACTCATCTTTCTCGTTTTCATACGCAGTTGCACAATATTGTGTAACTCGTAGTTGCTTCAAGATCTCCTCTTTTTCTTTCTTCAATCTTCTGTGGCATGTTCCTTTTCTTCTTGGACTCACTAAAGCTGAGACTTTGTTGCATCTTCCAACCTTTGAAGTTGGGCTAGCTCATCCCCCAACTCTGCAGTCTCCGATGAGGAAGGCACGGTAGGAACTATGCAGCTTAATTGAATGGCTCGCTGAATTTCCTTTAGTTCCTTCTCAACTCTTATGTCCAACTCTTCTTTTTTCATGCCATATCTATGTAAGAGGTCCTTGGACACATCCTCCATTGCTCCGTGGACTAGATCAATGTCATCCTTCATGAGCAAAGTCTCTAGCTGGGGCTTCCTGGCACGGGTCTTCTTTCTTGCTGAAGGTTTCCATGGAGAAACTTTCCTCTTCTTCGATGTTTATGCCTCGGTAGGGGGATCCTTTGGCAGTGTAGCTTCTCCTTCTCCTTGTTTCTCTCCTTCTTCCCCTCCTACTTCTTTATTTACTTCATCTACTCCTCCTGCGGGCAAGACATGTCTACTTTCTTCTGAGGCACTATCCTCCTCATTAGTCTCTATGTTCTGAAATTCCTCCTTTTTCTTCTTCTTCTTCTCACTTGTTTGTCCTGCATGCTCAAACCAGGTGACCAAGGGGATTCTGATGATGTCAGGGTTGAAGAGTTATGCATCATCAACCGATACCAGGAACTCCATCGACCACTCCTTTGTGATCTGTTTCATGTCTTCGTCGATCAACTTATAGTAGGACTATAACTCTTCCTTACTTTCATATCTGCGTGCAATGATATAAATAAAGTGTGGATCTGCGCAAAACTTAGCTAGTGGTCTGTACTGGTGTAGAGTGCACGGTGTCATCCGCAGGAATGACTCAATAGAAACCTTCGGTTGTTGATAGTAAGCATGGAACACCACATTCAATTTCCATTGCTTTGACATATCATTCGTATACCATAAGGTAGAAAATCTAGCTTCCAGTGGCTCTGATGGCTCAATTTCTGGAAAAGTTGCTGCCTCTAGCATTTTCCAAGCAACAAATGTGATCGACACAAGTAACCAACTGAAATGGAACTCGTATCCCTGATTCTGCATTTCGCGACAGTCTTTCTTGAGCTCATTGACGAGGTAGATCACCCAATTCATTTGCATCCCATCCACACGTTTTCTAGCTAGGTCCACCACGAACCCAGTGATCTGCATGGGGTGGTTCTTTCTAATGATATTTCCAGCTATGAGTTGGTAAGCTAGGTGCATTGTGCCATCTTGGATGGAGGCTACCTTGTAGCCTCGCTTTCCTTTCTCAACTTCGCCATATGCCTCCTTAATGTGTTGTTATAGGGATATATATAAGGTCTTCCCTGGGTATAACTATTGAGGGTCGGGTCCCTGCATGCTTAGTCCCATGATCAGGTGGATCAACGTCAGATCCACAGTAATGCACATGTCGAGCCACATATATCCTCCATGATAGCACGAAAAGAGGATTTTAACGCAGGCTTTAACATCTTGATGTCAGCCAAAATGAGGGATCTTCATGACGTTCAGTATCATGGACTGCGCGAGATCCTTAACCCAAGGTTGGGAGACTACATGAGGCTTCTTCCCAGTCGTCTTCATCAGGTATCTATGAGGCGCGAGCACCACATAGTTCTTTCTATCTCCAAGATTAAAATCATTGTTCTTCAATGATGGGATCTTTCTTAACTAGGTTCCAACTATGTGTATCCCCTTCGGGATGTATGTGGTGATCAACATGTACTCGAAGTCCCGTGGAATGTTGTCGCATTTAACCGCACTAGCCAAAGGCAGGATATAATTTGGTAAGATCGACGGGATTTTCTTCGCGTTAGCTAGATCATCGCGATGCTTACTTTGCTTCTTAGACGCGGGGTTGGCACGTTTCGAGTGATGTCCGGTCAAAGGGGAACCCTGCAGTCCCCTGGTCAATGATGCATGTACTCCCTCAGACATAGCTTTATCAACCATAAACTTCTTCAGAACCTCTTCGACGGATTTCTCTAGCTCAGTGTGCTCGACCGACATTCTCACTGTTAACAAATAAGTCGGGGTAGGTGAACATATAGCGGGGTAAAAAACAGATGGAGAGGTCTGATAGCACAACACGACACACACAATCACTTTGTTTCTTTTCACAGATAATCACGAGTAGAAAAAAGTGGTCTCAGCACAACGTCCGATGGGTTAAGTAACCAAGTGTCGTAACAGATTCCTCCAACAAACACAAATGTGTCAATCAATGTGAATCCATCTATTATGGCGCAATATCGACGTCTAACGATGATCTATCCACCCATAAATGTGTTTCCTAGCCATTCTAGAGCGTTGTTCTAATGGTCGGGGCGCCTCCAACAGTCATATAGCTTTGTCGAGGCGAAGTCCCATTCTACATGGTTCTGCTGTTCCGGCGAGGTTCAAATTCTGCAAACCTACCTTCTGTGAAGTCTTCTTTGAAACTTCTTGTAGTTTTTCTAACTTTGCTTTCTTCTTACTAAGCTTCATTGCCTTCTTTCCTTTGATCTGAGTCTCTCTAGCTGTTTCTGGATTTCTCTTCCCATTCTTATTCTTATTTTCTCCTATCATAGTTGTTGAGCCTCTAAATTGACATCCCCACTACCCTATTATACTCCTGATATATACCTTTTTGGCTTACCTAAGCTTGGGTAAATGACAAAGAACACTACCATTAGCCATTGATAAGGTCATAAGGTAAAGTATAATTAATTCATGCATTTTTGTGGTTTATTGAGCTAGGAGATTAAATGTTTCATGCACTAATGCTTCAATTTTCCATGTATAATCTTTGACCTCTAGATAAGTCCAACCTTCCTGTACTAGGTTAGCTATCCGATACTTGTGCACCAGATTTCCACTGTTCGAATCTGGTACCAAGCGCACTTTCTATTCAGATCTGGTACTGAATCTCACCTATCGCGATCCAGTACCAATGGCCGTAGACTGTCGTGATCCGGTACCAATGGCCGTAGACTGTCATGATTTGATACCAACCATTTGTGAACTGTTCGGATCCAGTACCATCTACCTGTCACGATCTAGTACCAATACAGGAAGTTGAATGTACCAAGTTTAGCTCCAGATCGTGCCCAATAAAATTGTTGGATGTTTATTGAATCATAAATGTTTTAGCAAGGTTATGTTAGGATAGTTTGTTGTTGCTTCATCCTCATGCACTTCGTGTCATGAGGATGAAGCTTAAAATATGTAACCGAATAATTAAATTTAACAATTGACTGATTTGCAAACGATTTCACCTCCTTGTGTTTCACGACTAAGACTATTTAAATAGTCATGGAAAGGATGGTGGAGGTAGTAGAGAATTAGCATAATACATCATGTGAAGCAACGTTACATATTGCAGAACATAGTCTGGGTGAAGATTAATAGAAGGACGTCATTTATCTCCATGTCTTGATCGTCTATGATTGAATGTGAGTTGAGTTGTTAGCATAGTTTGATTCTATGTTTTGAAGTTTGAGTAAGAGTAATGTGTGGGTTGAAAGAAATCTTACTATAGACTCTAGTCGCTGACTTGTTGAAGTGGCAAGGGCCCACTGCCCAACAAAGGTCAGCATCTTCGTAGATTAGTATTAGCATTTGATTTCAATAGTGTAAATGTTAGATTAGTTGAATCTTTAGTTCTTTCAAATGATAGTAGTACAGTTTAGACTAGGATTTCAATTATATGATTGCTTAGAGATCTTTACTCACTCTGTTTTGCATATGCCCTGTTTTTAGGAATTTGATTTTGTTTCATAGACATTAATGTTGGTAGCAGTAGTCAGACATATTTGAATGAGAACTAGTGAAGTTCACAACAACACATTGTGAACCACAACATACTCAGTATATTGATTGTTGAACTACCCATGCTATGTCTTGATGATTGATGTGTGATTTCCCTTTCAGAAGTGTGATTGCACAGTTAGTTCTTTGGGTTAGATAGTAGAGTTGAGCTATCAAAAGAACTCCATCTCATACTTGCATGTTCCATAATGGAGTAGATAGCCTCTCTGTGAAAGACAACCAAAGTGTATTTCAGTTTGCTAGTTTGTTTTGTTTCCAGCATACATAATCTAGAATAGTTCTATACTCATGACATTAGAATTACCTTTATTACTGATGTCTTGTAACTCTGTTGATTACGAATCCTAGATTGATAATTAATGAGTGCATTATACTAAACATATAAGCAACACAACATTTTGGCGTCGTTGTCAGGGAGTTGCAAACAGTAGGAAGTGATTTTTAGCTTAGATTGTTTGCATAAATTTTGAATGCTTTTAAAGGCTGCTTGAGTGAGGAGGATAAAACGTTTAAGATGTGAGTGAAGAGCCATGCGACCATTAGAGTGGGGTTCTCCGAAGCCAGGTTGCCTTCTTACCTTCTAGATAGAATTAGGATTTCAATTCAGTTAAGAATCAAATTTCCATTTTATGCATAGATATAGAGATAACAAGGGTAGATTTGTAAGCTCTAAAGATTCAACCACCCCCCCTCCCCCCCTCCACTAATCCAACTGACACTGGTGCAGGAAAAATTCCACCAGGAGAAAATTCAAGGGGAGCCAACGAGGCTCTAGAAGGAGAACCTAAAATGGAAGAATCAACATTAGGGTAGGTAGAACATGAATCTACTGAACATTTATGAGACACAACAAATCCAGTTTCTGAACCATCTATCAGTGGAATGGCAGAAGAAGAAGGAAATGCAACCATAGAGACTGAGACTTTTGGGTTTCTGTTAAGAACCCGAATAGCTTGTTAAGAACCAAAGACTGAATACATAAAGCACAACAACAAATATACAAGAACAATATGCAAAATCTTCTTTATTAGCATCAAACCCTTGAGGTAGGGCAGCACCATACAATGGATCTTATTATGGAAGGGATCCTCTCCTGTTCACTTGCCTCTTCGAGGGGGCATCCTCCTATTGAGCTACCACTCCAAATACAATACTTATTTTCATGTCTTATTACATTGTTTGAACCCCTTTATATAGTGCTTCCATCACCTAAGAACATTCTAGAGGAGGAATCTTCTAGAAGTAGAACCTTCTAAGAAGTCCTCTTACATTTATTATATCTAACTACCATAGTGGGCCTTATTTAATAATATAGTGGACCTAGTCCACCTTACATTGAATGACCTCCACTATTATCACTATGGGCCCTATGGGCCCCACCACTACCTCTCTAGCTACCTTACAGTTTCCAATCTTGGATATTTCTAGAAACATCAGCATGAAAAATAACCCACTATCATCGTTACCCACTTTCAGAGGTATGTCAACTGAAGATCCAGATTTATTTTTATTCGAGTTTGACGTATTAAGTAGAAGATATAACTACTCAGACGATGCCCAAAAACTTAAGCTCTTTCCTGCTACAATGAAAGATTCAGCCTTAAGATGGTTCATGAGCTTAGGAGAAAATACAATCCTCTCTTGGGATCAGATGAAAGACACATTTTTATGGAAATACCAAGACTATTGTAAGGATAATGCTAAAAATGACATTTTTAAAATGCAACAAACAAAAGATGAAAGCCCTAAAGACTACTTAGAAAGGTTCTTATACAACTATCAAAAATCAAAACTATTCACCACAGACCCAGCTGTAGTAAGAACTGTATTCTTGAAAGGTCTTAGAGATGACTGCATAGAAGTTTTAAACTTGTTGAATTCAGGAGATGTACACCAAAAGCCTTTTGTAGGGATTGCAGATTACTGTAGAAGATACTCAAGAGGACAAGCTAAAACAGGCAAAGGACCAAGAGATTCTTTTAGCACAAATACAAAACAAAGCTCGGGGACTGTCACCAGAACTGAGTTAGGAAAATTATTGGAGAACTTTAAAACAAACATCTTGAGCAAAATTAGTAACCAGTTAGATACTCTAAAACTGAAAAAGAAACAAGAAGAAGAGGTTGCTTTAGCAATATTTTGTCATAGATGTCGAAAGAAGCATAGTGAGAAGGAATGCCCATTAAATATCATAGAAATCTGTGGCCTATGTACACTAGAACACCCCACATCTGAGTGTCCGACTTTGCTTGAGCTACAAGCCATGTATAGGGGAGGAGGAGTCTCACAAGAACAACCATACCCTTCAAGAAGACCTTGGAGATCCCAAAACCCCAATACATTTTATGACCCTAATGCAAAATATCAACAACAACAATGGGGTCCTTCCCCAATGACCTATCCACAATGGACACTTCAGCAAGCTCAAACTCAACCTTGGAAACAAGGTTGGAGGGGACTTGTGTATGGAAATCCCTCTTACCCTACATATCCATAGTACCCTGCAAACATTTCCCAATTACTACCTGGATTCAACCCACCACAGATGCAAGATTTACTCCCACCTCCTATACAACAACAATTTACAACCCCCTTGAACCCTAACTAGCAGCAACAACCACCTATAAATTCCAATCAACAACAAAACCAAGCTGCCCACAACCCTCCAAAACCAACATCAATCCCTGCTCAAATAATCCCTAACCCCAATAATCGAACCACCCACCCAGTGAAAAATACAAAAGTTCAAACCTTTCCCACCTATGAAATTCAACTACGATCGGGGAAAGTTGTATACCAATCAAATCCTGCAGTAATAATTCAGGAAGAAAATGATAATTATTTTGAGGAAGAAAACATTCAAACCACACCTGTAGAAGAAGAGACCTCCCCTCCTATTCCAATCACTTCTCAGTCTGTACGAGTACCCCAACAAGTTAATCTCCCACCCTACCCCGAAAGACTATTAGTGAAGAAACCTAACCCACCCTTGCACAAAGATATAGAGGATGAATTACGAAATGTATGTATAAAAATACCTCTACTGCAAGCCATTAAGGGTATCCCCATATATGCCAAAAGAATAAGGGATCTTTGCATTAATAAAACAGGAAGGAAGAAGAAGGAACCTCCCCTTGTTCAGGTGGTGGGACAATTATCTGAATTTATTTCTAAAATGCCATACAAATATAATGACCTTGGAAACCCAATAGTCACTGTTGAAATTAATGGTATTTCTCTACCAAACACACTCATCGATTTGGGTGCAACAATTAATGTAATTCCTTTTGACACTATGCAAAAGCTCCAAATCAACCAGTTAAGACCAACCTAAACCATGATAGAGTTGGCAGATAAGTCAGTCATTAGCCCTACAGGAAGTCTAGATGATGTCACAGTCACTCTAGCTTCTTGGGAATATCCAGTAGAATTTTTAGTCATCTATTCTAAATCATGCTCCAAACCAGGACACCTTGTGGTTCTTAGCCGCCCTTGGCTAGCCATAGAAGATGCCTTTATCAACTGTTTGTCTGGTGAGATAACTATATCCAATGGCACACATAGCGAAAAACTTGTTCTCTTCCCTCCTGCCCAACTGGCACAGGAAATACCTGTTTGGTTAGAAAACCCTTATGGAGAGGAAGATTGCACCAGACCCCTGTTAACACTTGAACAAGTAAGAGGAATGCAAGAACAATCAGATGAACAAGTCTTAAGTTTATTTTTGGCTGACACAAATTGCATTGAATACCCAAGGTCTTTTGCAGAATTGTCACATATTTTCAGTTCCGAATTTCAACAAACTTGGCACCCTGATATCACTCAATTATATACTTTATCACCAGCTTCCTTAGAGAAGGAAGAAACTACTGAACTTGTTGAGATTAGCCTAGGAAAACATTTGTATATCAACTCTAGTTTGGAACCAGAACAAAAGACGCAAGTAATTGAAATGCTCCAAAGACAATTTGATGCCTTTGCATGGGATTATGAAGACATAAAAGGCATTCACCCTGACACATGCACACATCATATCTACACTAATGACCAAATCAGACCAGTTAGACAACCTCAACGAAGGATGAATCCAACCCTTAAAGAAATTATAAAAGAGGAAATGCAAAAACTTCTTCAAGCCAATCTCATATACCCCATTTCAGATAGTCAATGGGTATCTCCACTTGTCATAGTTCCCAAGAAAAATGGTAAGTGGAGAATATGTGTAGACTTTCGGGAGTTGAACAAAGCCACCCATAGGGATTATTTTCCCTTACCATTTATTGATCAGGTGTTGGATACCTTGTCCGAAAAGAAGTATTTTTCATTCCTGGATGGGTTTAGTGGTTATAACCAAATACAAATAGCACCCAAAGACAAGGAGAAGACCACTTTCACCTTCTCATGGGGTACCTATGCTTATAGGGTGCTCCCTTTTGGACTTTGCAAAGCCCCTGCCACTTTTCAAAGGGCTGTACTAGCCATTTTCGCTGACTTGACCAATGATTGCGTGGAAGTCTACATGGATGACTTTACAGTCCATGGACAAGACTTCCAGGAAGATTTGACCAATCTAGAAAAAGTCTTGATTAGGTGTAAGGAAACTAATATTTCCTTAAGTAATGAAAAGTAAAATATGATTCTCACTGAAGGTATTTTTTTGGGACATCACATTTCTGGTTCTGGAATGAGAGTTGATCCGACAAAGATTTATATTATCACACAAATCATAATACCTTCCTCACAAAAGGAAGTTCACAACTTTTTAGGGCATGCTGGCTACTATAGAAGATTCATTCCGAATTTTACAAGCCTAGCTACCCCTTTATTCAACTTATTATCTAAAGAAGCCAAATTTAAGTGGGATGATGAATGCCAAATATCTTTTGAAATTCTAAAACTTAAATTGTCAACTACCCCTGTATTAAGAGGACCAAATTGGTTGCTTCCTTTTCATATCTGTACCGATGCCTTAGACACAGCCTTTGGGGCAGTTCTTGGACAAAGAGAAAATCAAATGCCCTATGTTATTTACTTTGTCAGTAAAAATCTGTCTCCAGCTGAAGCTAATTATACAGTCACAGAAAAAAAATTGCTAGCTGTAGTCCATGCTATCAATAAATTTAGACACTATATTACAGGATATCAAGCTTTTGTACACACTGATCATTCAGCCATCAAATTCTTAATAAACAAACCTGTAACAAATCCTAGAGTTACAAGATGGCTCTTATTATTACAAGAGTTTAATATCAACATTATTGATAGACCTGATAAGGATAATGTTGTGGTTGATTTATTATCTAGAATGATTCATCTGGGAGATAACGCACAAGTAGAATATAACTTTCTTGGTGAAAATTTGTTTTCTATTTCTACATTCACTCCTTGGTATGCATATGTAGCTAACTATCTTTTGATAGGGAAGATGTCTCAGAAATTGTCTCCTAGAGAAAAACAGAAAGTAATTCAACTAAGTGAAAACTACATGTGGCATGATGATTGCCTCTACAAAACCGGACCAGATTTGGTAATCGGGAGATGTGTAAGGGAAGATGAAATTCATGATATTCTACAAGCCTTCCATGATGGTCCTTATGGAGGATACTTAGCAGACAAGAGGACCGCTTACAAATTTATGCAATCTGGTTACTACTGGCCTCATATTTTCAGAGATGCTAAAACCTATGTATCCAATTGTGATGAATGCCAACGAATGGGTAAGCCTACTGCATGAGACCAAATGCCACTTCAAGCCCAAGTAGTTATTGAGCCTTTCGAGAAATGGGCATTAGATTTTGTAGGGCCCATTAAACCTACATCTAAAAATAAAAAGTATATACTTATATGCACTGACTATGTGACTAAGTGGGTTGAAGCAAAAGCTTTACCAGCTGCAAGTGAACAATCAGTGGTAGATTTCCTTTTTAATGTCATCTTTACTAGATTTGGTGTACCTCGAGAAATTGTGACTGATCATGGAACTCAATTTACCTCTCATCTAGTCAAAGCTATTACAGAACAATACCAAATCAAACATAGGAAATCTACACCCTACCATCCACAGGAAAATGGACAAGTAGAATCTACCAACAAAATTATTGATTCCATTCTTACCAAAACAGTACAGCTACACCACAAGGATTGGGCTGACAGATTATTAGAAGCCTTATGGGCTTATAGAATCACCTGGAGGAATACAACAGGACATACACCCTATGAGTTGGTGTATGGGAAGCAGGTGCTTCTTCCCATAGAATTCCATATCAAAACCTTCAGGAATGCAGTACAAGTTGGCATGAACTTGGATGAAGCCCAACAACAAAGACTCTTGCAGCTTAATGAGTTGGATGAAATCAGGCAGGAAGCACTTCAAAGAACCACCCTCATTCAAGAGCAGAGAACAAAATGGCATGACAAGTATCTCAAAAAGAAAAAATTTCAACAAGGAGATTGGGCCCTATTGTATGACAACAGATTCAAGAACTTTAAAGGTAAGTTAACTACTCATTGGATGGGACCTTACGAAATTGACACTGTCTATGATAATGGTTCAATCAGGATAAAGAAAATTGACAAACAACAAAGACCACTACTTGTGAATGGTCACCGGTTGAGAATTTATAACAAACCCCTGTCAAAAGAGGAATTTATGACTCGTATACTACATAATTCAGATATGTAGGTGATCAGTAAGGAAGGAGACCCTCCTACTGATCCACATTCATTGATTGGTTTACTAGAAACTTTTGTACATAGGTGTGGATCGAGTTTTGTTAATAAGATGAAGGTAACAAGAGATTCTTACCTCCTTTTGTTTTACTTTCACAATTTTTTGTAAGTAAATTTCTATATTCCTTCACGAACTTGCTGAACATCAGTTTGTAGGCATCAACAATATTCTGTTCTGATCCGGTACCAGCAATATTTCTTCGGTACTAGAAATCCTATTCTGGTCCGGTACCAACAGTCCTGTGCTGGTCTGGTACCAAAAGTCTGTCCTTATATGGTACTATCAGGACACATTACATAATTGACAAGGCATGCTACGCATATTTCAAAATCTTATGTCAATTAATCTGAAGTATGAAGCCATGCAACAACCACTTAAGCTGGAACCAAGAAACCGAATGCAACATCAAATGGCAGCCCTTGTGAAGCAATAATTTCTTTTGGTTCTGTTGACAACTAAAGGGAAGTATCTTTAATTTCTTTTGGTTCTGTTTCTAGCTAAAAGGAAGTATTTTAATTTCTTTTGGTTTTGTTGCTAGCTAAAAGGAAGGATTTTAATTTCTTTTGGTTCTGTTGCTAGCTAAAAGGAAGTATTTTAATTTCTTTTGGTTCTGTTGCTTGAAAAAAAAAGGACACAATCTTTACCTATGATTGTTCAAATAACCATAATCCGCTTCAAAGACTAGAAGTTGCCTTTATCCAGTATTTCAACATGATTAAAGGGACAAAAATATATTAGCCTACAAGTAACTATCTCACCCCAACTAGACTTCAATAGTATTCATTGGATTATCTTACTAAAGAGTAACATATGAGTATATGAACACTCTCTATCATGGGCACTCTAGGAAATTTTTTATGGAAGAGGATGTATCAGTACCTTAAGGAAACTTTAGGTCATTCTCTTATGGACAAAATCAGAGAAAATTATACATCAAGATCACTATAAAGAAATAACGTGCATAAAAAGTTTATTTTTCCTTCAGACAAATATTTAAAAGACATTCAAAGAAGAGCATATACCTTCCAACCCAATACCATCCTAGCCAATAAAAAGGTTTTTAGACGAGCCTTCCTTGTCACCGTGCAAAGCACTCTTTAATAAAAACCAAAATAGGTGACTATGGACAAGAAGCCTCTGATGGAAAAAGGGTTTAAGAGACTAACCCGTCGGGATACTAAACAGGTCTGCTGGAAGCGGGTACCGGTCTATGGTATGACTAGGCAAACCCATCAGGGTACTGAACAAGCCTATTGGCAATGGGGTATTATGCCCGGGGAAGGGATCTCTCACTAATTATCACAACTACCCACCGGAGTATTGAAAAGGATTGTTGGCAGTGGGTTCTGGTTGAGAAATGTCTCATCTATACTTGTCTGATTAAAAAATTCACTTTTGTCATCTAAAAAAAGCAAAGCTCACTATTGGCATTTATGAGATACAAACTTCAGATTAACAAGTAACATAATTACTACAAGCAAATGTCCATTTGAGAATTACCCTAAGTCAACTTACCAGTCTGGCATCTAAAGCCTACATTACCTAAGAAGGAAACTTCTTAAGAGTGGAGCCCTAACTAGGAAGTCTAATCTACTTATACTGTGAAATTTATCTATAACATCTAATGATAGTAAATCTCTGAAGCAATTTAGGTTGGATCTGTTCTTCTAGAAAACATATAAAAACTTCCCTGTTTTCACTGCTGAATGCTACCTTTGTCAACAAGTCATCAAAAGAAAAGCAATTTCAATTTTCAGGCATGTGATCATATGCTAGGTGATAAATGTACTTCTGGAATTTGATTTGGTTTCTTTTCTCTTATCATATTTTCTCCATTATGATACAGAATGTTGAATCTTCTTACATAAAGATATGAAACATCCTTGGCATGGGGGAAGGTCAAAGAGCTCCTTTAGAAATATTTTTCAGACTCACATCTCACCTTCAGAAACCAACATGATCACCCTACAACCCTGTAGAACCAAATACAAAAGAAGATAAGCACAGAATAAAGAAGTACAGGAAATTCCAGTACCAAGCTTTCATAAAACTCCAACCTAAAAAGATGAATTTTGACAATCTACAAGCAGTCGCATATGCTATGGGTATTGATCATACAAAGGTAAAAGAAAAGGTAACATGGTATATATTTTCCTCTTCTCATAAAACTACAATAGGTATGATGATATATACTAGATCTTATGACCTTAGTATTAAAACCATGCACCTATCCCTCATACCCATATGCCTAAACTTAATCAATCCTCTCATAAGTGCTTGAAAATGGTTGAGGGAAAAATCACATCAAAGCATGAATATGAAGCATGTCTAGTAATGATAGGCCATGAATGTACTTCGTCCTTAAGAAAATCACAAACTTATCTTATGTCATGAACCATGTTCGAACATCAAATTCACCACTCAGAAGTCCAATCACTTATCCCAAAATGATTCTTTGACACCCAACGTCTTGTCCTCATCATTACATTAACGGGTAGAAATGAAATGGGTTATCTGGGTGGCGAAGCTATCCAGATAAGCCTCATCTGGTCTTAAATTTTCCTTGCGGCATCCTTACCATTCACATTATCGATGCCATCACCATATTTACATTGTCGTTACCTTTCTCTAGTTCTGAACCTACTCTCTACGATCTCCGGTACCAAACCCTTACCCTCATCAATTGACTAAATCCTTGCGCTACAACCCGATTCTTTTCTCACAATTTATAACAACGGTTGTAAGTAGACATGAACCGGTCTTCCAAATTTATAAAGAGACTGAGGAGTTCCAACTATGTCGAGATAAGTATGCTAGATCGAGATGGATGCCATTTTTGGAGAAATTCATAGTCTGGCATGAGAAGATATCTCACGAATTTATTCAGGGTTACGATGGAGAGACTGCGCATATAGGCAATTTTCAGCTAACAATCAATGAAGAAAACATAAGGGAGGTCACAGGATTACCTAAAAGAGGAGCCAAATACTTCAAAGGTGTAGGAATAAACAAGGAAATGTGCCAACAATTTTTGAAAGAAGACCATCAACACCTTGATTGGAAAAAGGGGATCCCTAGGAACTATATCAAGGAAGAGTATCATCCAATGATTGCTAGTCTTCAACGATTCCTCACTTGTGAGGGCAGGTATGTTGTGACCTTCATATATCATCTTAGGCTTCTATTACACTTTGAAGGAGGCCCTGGAATTGATTTCCCATATTTTCTATGGATGAGTTTGAACAAAATGGTAAGAGGTGTCAAATCCCTATCCAAAACTGAGAATACTAGCATTTACCATCAAGGTCTTATTAAGATGTTAGTTTTACATGAAATTAGGAAGAAAAGGATTAGTTGGAAAATCCTTATCACTCAACACCTTCCCACAGAAAACAAACCTGTGGAGGAAGCCCAGCGTGCTCCAAAGAAAAATAAGGAACCTCAAAAGAAAAAGGGAAAGAAGGATAAGGCAACTCCATCATCATCTAGGACAATGAGCCAACACGAAAAAGATAGTAAACAAGCAAGGCCCTCTTCCACAGTCAATAAGACTTTTAAAAGTCAAGAATCAAAAGGTAAAACCAAATTAGTAGAAGAGACTTCAACAGTAGCACTTGAGGAGAAGGGCCATAAGACAAAAACTGTAACGAAAGGGAAGAATAGCTCAGAAAATAAAAGTGAACAATCTATAGAACAATCCCCTGTAACCATTCCAAAAATAGAAAAGAAGAAAAGGAAGCCTGTGAGCACCCCTGATCCAGTACTAAATCCTTGTAAAAGAACCACAAGGAGCATGGAAAAGAGAGGAAAATCAATTGCTAGTCCTCATACACAGGAAGATCCAATCGATATTACCTCCCCTTCTGAAGACTTATTAGTCCAGGATGACATCCCTAGTTTGACCAAGGAACAAGCCACTATTACTTTATGTGGTATGAGGGAGGAAGTCGAGGAAAGATAATGCATCCAACCAGTAATAATGGAGTCAACAAGGACCTTAAAAAAATAATAGATGAAGAAATAGATTGGGAACTGCAAAAACAAAATCAGGAACTCAAACAAGAAGTGAAGGAATACCAACTATTGGACAATTATATCAAAAAGGAAAACGAGCAATTGAAAGCAACCAGCCAACAACTTCAAGATGAACATGAAGAGACTTCTAATAAGCTCAAGAAGGTACTACGACTCCTACAATACATTAGGGTCATAAAAAGGGAGATGAAAGAAGAGGCCTCAACCATCAACATCATTGATCCACATAAGTAAAGAATACAGTCTCAAGTTTTGAAAAAATTTGGGTTTGTTTTCAGTTGCATGAGGACATGCAATGGTTTTGGCATGGGGGAATATTGAGCCTCTAAATTGACATCCCCACTACCCTATTATAATCCTCATCTATACCTTTTTGTCTTACCTAAGCTTGGGTAAATGACAAAGAACACTACCATTAGCCATTGATAAGGTCATAAGGTAAAGTATAATTAATTCATGCATTTTTGTGGTTTATTGAGTTAGGAGATTAAATGTTTCATGTACTAATGCTTCAATTTTCCATGTATAATCTTTGACCTCTAGATAAGTCCAGCCTTCCTGTACTAGGTCAGCTATCCGGTACTTGTGCACCAGATTGCCACTGTCCGAATCTGGTAACAAGCACACCTTCTATTCAGATCTGATATTGAATCTCACCTGTCGCGATCCGGTACCAACGGCCATAGACTGTCGTGATCCGGTACCAACCATTTGTGCACTGTTCGGATCCGGTACCATCTACCTGTCACGATCCGGTGCCAATACAGGAAGCCAAATGTACCAAGTTTAGCTCTAGATCATGCCCAAGACAATTGTTGGATGTTTATTGAATCATAAATGTTTTAGCAAGGCTATGTTAGGATAGTTTGTTGTTGTTTCATCCTCATGCACTTCGTGTCATGAGGATGAAGCTTAAAATATGTAACTGAATAATTAAATTTAACAATTGACTGATTTGCAAACGATTTCACCTCCTTGTGTTTCATGATTAAGACTATTTAAATAGTCATGGAAAGGATGGTGGAGGTAGTAGAGAGTTAGCATAATACAACATGTGAAGTAGTGTTACATATTGCAGAACATATTCTAGGTGAAGATTAATAGAAGGACGTCATTTATCTCCATGTCTTGATCGTCTATGATTGAATGTGAGTTGAGTTGTTAGCATAGTTTGATTCTATGTTTTGAAGTTTGAGTAAGAGTAATGCGTGGGTTGAAAGTAAGCTTACTACAGACTCCAGTCACTGACCTATTGAAGCGGAAAGGGCCCATCGCCCAACAAAATTCAGCATCTTCATAGATTAGTATTAGCATTTGATTTCAATAGTGTAAATGTTAGATTAGCTGAAGCTTTAATTATTTCAGATGATAGCAATACAGTTTAGACTAGGATTTCAATTATATGATTGCTTAGAGATATTTACTCACTCTGTTTTGCATATGACCTGTTTTTATGAATTTGATTTTGTTTCATAGACATGAATGTTGGCAGCAGTAGTCAGACATATTTGAAGGAGAACTAGTGAATTTCACAATAGCACATTGCGAACCACAACATATTTAGTATATTGACTGTTGAACTACCCATGATATGTCTTGATGATTGATGTGTGATTTCCCTTTCAGAAGTGTGGTTGCATAATTAGTTATCTGGGTCAGATAGCAGAGTTGATCTGTCAAAAGAACTCCATCTCATACTTGCATGTGCCATAATGGAGTAGATAGCCTCTTTGTGAAAGACAACCAAAGTTTATTTCAGTTTGCTAGTTTGTTTTGTTTCTAGCATACATAATCCAGAATATTTCTATACTCATGACATTAGAATTACCTTTCTTACTGGTGTCTTGTAACTCTGTTGATTACGAATCCTGGATTGATAATTAATGAGTGCATTATACTAAACATATAAGCAACACAACAGTAGTGACTTCACGCTTTTGATGTACTTTCAAAGGTTTTGAAGTTAATATCCCTTCCCTTACTGATTCCTAGGTGGATATACTTTATTCTTGCATGGATAGGTCCTTCAAACCTTCTTGCGCTCCAAAAACTATTTCTCTTTCCTTCGGTTGCTTCGACTCAACTTCTTGTTCTTCTAGCAGTCGATCTATTTTTTTTATCTATGAAATCCCTTAGTTCTTGCTTTTTATTTTCTATAGCTTCTTCCTCTGATTTCCTTCTAACATGATCTTTCTCAATTCAAGTCTTTCCTAACAAAAGAGGGAACGGGGTGTTGTTCTCAACAAACTTAATGAATTCAAATTCTTCTTATGTCGATGATCCATGAATGATAACATGTACATTAATAATTCTTCCATATAGGGTTATCACCTTTCCTTTAAACAAGCCTATTCTTCTCAATGAAGATACCATAGTGGGCTTCCCCAAAACTTCCCAAGTGATTTATGTCATAATATTCACTTGTGTTTCCTCATCCAAGACACAGTCTATGTCGAAGTCTCCTATTCTTGTACTTATGCATTATTTTTCATTCAAGATCTCTGATAAAATGACATATTTGTGATCATTCATTGCTTCTTTTAACTGTACTAACATAGTCTGAGATTTATTTGATTCTCTCTTGATGATTCTTTAACATGATATTATTTTGTTGATAGTTTTCTTGTCTCATATTCATCCTATCAAATTTAGCAATCATTCTTGGACAATCCTCAACTTTATAACCAACAGTTTTGCAACAAGGAAAAATAGGACCTATACCAGGGCATTCCTTAGCAACAGGTCCCGGTATTCTGTAGTTATAACATAGTGTCAATCCTCTCTTACTCTTAAATTTTCCCCAACTTCTTCTGTACTGTGCACTAGGATCACAGTGCTGAGCCTCTAATCTGCAAAAATTCTTTCTAGGTTCCTACATCCATTCATTAGTCCAAAAATTATTTCTATGCATAGGAATAACATATCTTTCTCTATTTCTATCAAATTTATTCAGATCAACTTTTTCTTTTAACTATACCCTAGCTTTCAGACTAGGACATAATCTATCAAACATACCTAGATTCATGCTTTTGAAACAAAAATTTCCACTTATCTTACTCTATCTAAGCACAAATCTTTACCTCTTTCAAGATCTTACCTCTTTTCTTCAGATCAAGTTTCTTTCTTAGCACAGAGATTCACAACTCAAGTAGAATACTTCTCACTACAACAATAGATCTACACATAGAGCTTCTATTTTCTCTACTTCAGTTCCCAACAATCACAGTTTCAGGTCCCAACAACGGAACCATTTATTGGCACAGAGGCAGACCCAAGGTTCAATGCACCAAAAAATCCCTAACTATCGGCCCTTTCAACAATACCTGCAAGGCAGGCGAAGTCTCACCCAAGGTAGAGGTAGGGGGGGTTACAGGACTCAGGTGTCTGTAACCAAGCTGGGACACATATCTATGATTACAACACTTCGTAGGGCACTTAAAAACAACATATATTAATTCATTATATTTATTCACATCGTAGATCAAACCCTAAATACATATCGATGCAGTAACAATGACTAAATACACATCACGCTTTAGCATCATAATTTAGATCTAACACATTCCACATATACAAAGCATTAAACATTCATAGATCTATCTATCATTCATAACATTCAATGCAGTAAGTAGATCCACATCATTAAAATTATAGCACAAAGCAAACCATCAACACAAGATTTACATGGTTCACCCCGGTGTGGGGCTACATCCACCAACGACTTCTTCTTCTTTATTAGGCTTCAATCTCTTACATCCATCCACTCATGTGCACTAAGCCACAGAGCCAAGATTCACACTGGATAGGTGATCTGTGCACTAAGCACTAGATCCACCTTCCCTAAATCAGGTCAAGGCACAAAGCCAACTCCTCCATTACGCACAAAGCCTTACATCCAAAGTCTGTTGCACAAAGCAACTCAAAACTACTTGCATCTTGCACTTAGCTACTTACACTGCTCTTAATACTTCTTCTACATTACATTACTTCTTATTTATACATTTACACCCCTTACAAAAAGGCCTAAACATGGGTAAATCCATGGGCCGACATCCTCTAAATCATAATACCCAAAACCCTAGTGAACCCCTTGTTGGGTCCACAAAACAGGTGAGATCCCACGATCTTAACTCCACCTGGGTGCTCCATCTTCGACCAGCCTGTCAAAGTACAAAAGTGGTCAAACCCAACCAATGTTTCCTCAAAACCTAGTCGAGGGCCAAAAAATACTTTGTGGACTTTGCGTAACTGGTCGGGAGGGATGGTATATACTTTCTGATGTCGATAGGATTGTTTTAGATGCTCCAGATCTATACCAGCTAGGTCATGCTCGTCTAGGTACATTTTTGCATCTCCATCTTCTGGATCTAAAATTTCAGTGTCTGTAGCATTGGAATATGGAATGGATGAAGTTTTCTTCACGATAGGGGTTTCCATCATTTCCCCTTTTGTGTGTTCATCCAAAGCCTTCGCCATAGGAGGGACTTGTGGAGCATCCATATTCTTTGGTATTTGGTGTAGGGAATTGAAGGGGTTTTTGGAGGGTGGTTCCCTAATGGAAGTAGTGACTGTTTTCCTGGCCCCTTGTCTCCGTCTTCCTGCTACAGGTATGAAGTCGTCCTTTGATTTGCGTATCTCAGGGTTTTCTCCTTTGCTCACCATGTTGAGGGGGAAATGTCTGAAGATATTCCCATGCTCGTGGCATTTCCTGCAGTGAAAAGGTATGTGCTCATAATCAATGGTTTGAGACCAGTCCTCATCATGGTATTCTAGGGAAATGGAATTTGGTAGTGGCTTAGAGATATTTAGGTAGACACAAATGCACACATACGAGGTATACTTTCTTTACTTGGTTGCTTCTAAATATTTCACATATACCCCAATGGTGGTTCTAATACCCGCTAGTACTTCTTCAAGCCATAACTCCTATGGCAGGGAATAGAGTCGAATCCAGACCTGTGCATGTGCAAAATCCTCTTTTTCAGGGATGAACTTCTCCATCCAAAAGCGCAAGAAGAGACCAATTGAGTTGAAGAAATAAGGGCCTCCGCCAAAGATGCGATTCCTATCCTCTAGATTGTGCAGGATTATTATGAAGAAAACTTTGGAGCCCAACTGAAGGTCATAGTGACCTTTGGGTTTCCACCATTGTTGTATCCATTTTATCAGCTCACGTTTTGAGGACCATAATCCTAGAAATTTTCCGACCAGGGCGTAATCCCACATGTATTGTTTTTGTTCCTCTATTCTGGGCGAACTGATGACATATTTTAGTGCTAGCGATGCCTGAGGGATGAAATTTTTGGGTTCCCAAGGTCACATTGACTTTGTCTGAGTGTTCCCTGAGTTAATTTCCATTTCCTTTCCTTTGAATGAACCTTCAAAGAGAAGTTGGGAGCGCAAATATGGGAGATTTTCAAAGGTCGATCGTCTAGAGCCGCACACTATTTTTCCTTGCATCGCGACATGTCTACAGGAGGCACCTCACAACCCTCCCTCGCTTGGGAGCATGGCTTACCCCACCAGGGGCGGCTGAGTGCACCAGGGGTTGAGTGAAAACCCTAACCCTAGCGTGTTTCAGAGCACATCTCCAATGATATCAATCCAATATAAAATGAAATATTTTAATATATTTAAAAATATATATTTGTTTAGATTTGTCTTAGCTTCAATTAATAAATCATTAAACACTGTAGTGGTTATTGAGGTAGTAATATATTATAAAATATATTAATATTTTTCTTAATCCAAGATCTATGAGAGGGATTAAATCTTTGTAGGTGCAAACCTTTAACCTTTCCTCAAATTTTGCACTCTAAAAAAGGTTTTCAGCTCGAGAGATTTAATCCCTCCATGCTTGATAGATCCGAGCTAAGATGGATCTATGTTGGTAATAAAAAAAATGTTGTTAATTTTCACAATTATCTTATTACAAAAATACTTAATATTTTATTTAAAAATAATCATTTATAATAAAATTAAAAAAATACTTATATTTTATTTAAAAATAATAATTTATAATAAAATTTCAAAAATTAATTTTCAAATTAATGTACAATATTTTTTTTCAAGATTTATTTATAATTTAAAATAATAATAAAAATACAATTTTAATTTTTTTTATCATTTATAAAAAAATTAAAATTGTATATGACACTAATAAGATCACAACTTGATGTCATATAAAAAAATTAAAATTGTATATGACACCAATAAGATTTTCCAATTAGATTACTTATGATACCTTTGTATATGACAAAAACAACTTGGAGGAAGTGACTTCATACAAATATCTTGGAATTGATATTCACCACAAGCTCAACTAGAATTATAGCATTGAGAAAAGGATTATTGGGGGATGAAAAGCTTATTATGGGCTTGAAAACAATTGTAAATCAACCGATCTTTGGATTTGGGATAAGAAGAAACTCCTCTTTGAGCCTCTTGTTACACCTATTATTCTTTATGGATGTGAAGTCTGGGGCTATAATATCTCTCGTGAATCCTGGAGAAAGATAGAGCAAATACAAAATAATTTTATAACTTATAATCTCAAAATTAAAGGAAACATGCCCTATCCCATCCTCTTAGAAACAAGCCTCTCCCCTATTGAGAGCACGACTATGACTAGATACCTACTGTATAAGAACAAGTTAAACAACATGGAAGACAAGAGGCTTCCTAAAATTGCTTCAAAATCGAGTCGTAACCACCATCGACTCAAGCAAGGATGGCATAAAGATGACTGGTCTTGGCTAAACTATTGGGGAATCATGGAAGACACCATTTTGCAGAATAAATATACTATTAAAAATATCATCAAATCAAAATTTAAGGAGAAAATGTGGTGTGATAAAGAGTTAGAGGAAAAAATAAAATTAAGTTATTATAAGGATGTAATCAACCCTAATATAGAAGATCAAAATTATATATATATTTTTTAGAAGCGTAAAGAAAAAAATAAGCTTTGTTAAGATAAGAACAAATTCTCACGAGCTCCATAATGAAACTAGGTGTTGGTCAATTTCTAAAATGCCATGGGATGAAAGAGTGTGTCACCTTTGTGACACTAAGAAGGTTGAAGATGAAAAGCACTTCCTCTTAGATTGTCCAATCTATACCCAGATTATATCTCATTTTCAAAATATTTGTCACACTACCAACCTTCCTAACCTATTAACTCAACAAAACTATGGTGATCTTGGAAAGCTTCTCTTAATGCTTTTCGAGCACAAAAGAAAAATTTTGAAGAATCACAAGTAATCACTTACCCTCTTAAGGTTTGATAGACAAATTCGGTCATAGTGGACGTTCATCGTCGTCGTCGTCATCCTCCTCCTCCTCCTCCTCATCATCATCATCATCGTCATCATCATCATCTTCACCATCAATTAATTTTTTTTTTATATTCAATATTTTCTATACTATAAATATATTATAAATCCAATATCAATCCTTTTAAAATGTATTTAACATTAAAATAGAAAATAAACATATTGTTTATCTATTACAACAAGCGAGTATAATCATATAAGAAACCAAAGTTTCACCTTTTTTAAATATATAAAAAATAATAACTTTAAATTAATTAAAATATTCACTAAATTTTAAAACTAAAAAATATTATTTCAATCTTAAATCTTAATTATGTAAATAAATTTAATAAAAACAATTTGTATATAATTTATGATGATTTTATAATCATTGCCAAAAATTTAAAATTTAAATAGTAGCTCTTTCTAAATTTTATTTTATGTAATGCTTCCTAATTCATAAGTGAAGTGATGACTTAGTCTTATCAATGTTTTCATTTAGTTATATACATATATAATGTGCAAAATTAAAAGAAGAGTTTGTTGTGATCAATGTTTTCATTATGTTATATACATATATATAATGTGCAAAACTAAAAAAAGAATTTGTTGTGTTTTCTATCCTGTGGAAGTTGAGATGAAATACATAAATGGATTTGATTCAAAGCTAAGATAATTTTTTCCTATACATAAAAAGTGAAATATAATAATAACAAATTAAATTTTATTTTATATAAATAAATTATACTATGTTTTATTGTGTATTTTTATGTTATTTGGTTTTTTAATGGATTCTCTTAATGGATTCTCTTAAATGTGAACCTTCTATCTTATATTTATTTTATTTTTTTAAGTAAAAAAGAGCAAAGGTTGTTGTATTAACTTTCCAAAAAAAGGTAAAATAAAAATACCATGTCTGCCAGTTGCCCCCCCCCGTGTAAGCGGAAACCGAGACAATTGGCTATCTATGGCATCTGTGAGGAAGATAGATTGGCTGCCATTTGTCTTTCCTGAAGGAAACCAAAACAACTGGCAACCATTGGTCTAAAAAAAAGCTTTGAGTCTTAGAGTTACAAAATAATGGCGTTTAGCCATGACTAGCCTGAGGAAAACAAAGAAAAATAAAAATAAAAATAAAACTATTAACGGTGACATTTTACCCGGCGGCCTCCCCTTCATCCATATCGCCCTCTCCATCCTTGTCATTTTCCATGGCTATCATCACGAAGGCATGAGCGCACATCGGGTAGCGCTATCCTGGCTATGTATTGGAGTAGGCCTCGTAGAGTAGGTCTACTCGTTCGCTAACTAGACTGGTGTGATGGATTAGGTCCTCCATCAAGCTCCGTAGCTCAAAGATTAACTTCAGGTGGTTTGGGCTGAGGAATGGCAGGTGGCCACGCCCTTCCTCTTGCATGAAAGACAGAGAACGTGGCATAGGAGCGGTGCCACCCTCTCTATCTAGACTAGACCCTAACACCTTGCCTTCCATACCAATTGTCTCGGCCTTGGTTGCATCGTTTCATTCCAGGTCTTCTGTTGGAGGGGTCTCTGCTGCTCCTGTGGTTGGTTCTGCATCCATCTCTATCGGAGTTTCTTCTATAATGTAGCAGGGGGGGAAATCATTCAATTGGGCTTCTCTTGTGTTGGAGCTATGATAATCCTTGAAGGCCCATTGGGTAGTTTCCCCAGGAAAACAAGTCGACGAGTTCCAGTTGTTTGGGACTGTGAAGAGAAGGTGTTGGGGGGGGACTTGGATGGGTTCGTCCGGGATAATTTCTTCAATAGAGGCCATGGGAGGAAATTCAAGTCTTCTAGATTTTCGGACAAGTTGCGTCCTTGCCATGGACAATGCCTGCTCAAATTTTTGTTGTCTCTTTCTACGCGCAGCTGAAGCATACTAGGTAGCCCCCCTACGGAGCTTGCCTCGTTCCATTGGCATTTGGAGGTGCCAAGTAGTGGCTCTGGCGGCAATTAGACAATTACAGTCGCACCAGAGCTCAAGGATGCTCCAATGCTGCGTCTTCATCTCCAAATGAGCCCCTTCCCCTCTAAAATCGAGTAAATTCGTGAGGATTAAAGTGACCAGACCCGCCATTAAGGCCCTCCATTGATTTCTCTGTGATTCTATTCCCATCACGCGCATGAGAAGTCTTGGCTCATCGGCCTTGCTGAACCAGCTTGCCCCCATCCTTAATGGTGAGGGGATGGGGGTCGGTGGCCTACATTTAAGGCCCAATTAAGCTTTGTACCCCATGGCCCCTCTGTGCTAGGTGGCACCCCATCCAGGGTTGGGTAATATTTGTTCGCAAGGCATTGATAGTGGGTGGAGAGTTTTGTAGCTTCCAAGACGTGAGGATCCCAATAGATGCTTTCCTTTTCCATTGCTACCCCTTCATTTTCTAGGCAATCTGCTATACTGTTCGCATCCCTTTTCACATGGGAGGGTATGATACTGAGATTGGGTCTAAGTAAGGCTCCAAATTCCTCTAGCAGTCCCGATAATCTCCAGCTGGGTGAGATTTTCCCTGGATGTTCCCCGTGGAGGATCTTATTAATTATCCAGATGATGATTTGAGAATCCCCTTCCATAATGATATTGTGGAAGTGGTTGCCAATTGTTGCTTGTGTGCCCGGGAGGAAGCTCATCAGTTCTGCGACATTGTTTGTGTTTTCTCCAATAAAACCTGCTACAAGGTAGAGGATTTGGCCATCTGAGTTTCTGAGGGTGGCTCCAAATCCAACTGGTCCCATATTTCCTTTGGAGGCCCCATCAAATTTGACCTTTATAAATCTTGTTGGAGGAGGGGACCAGGTAATTGGGTTGCTTTTCCAGGGATTGCTTGGATTTATCACAGGTTTATTATTCAGGATAAGCTTCCAGTACTGGAGAATGCACTGCTCCTACATAATGCATTTCATATCCTCCTACTTCCAATTTTTACTTTGGATTGTTTCCTGTATGAGCTTGCATATTTGTCCCCATACTAGTTCCAGAGTGGATGCCTTGGAGTGGAATATTCTTTTGTTCCATTCCTTCCAGATTTTCCAGAGAGTGAATCCCAGGAGTAGGAACCAAATGAGGGCGATGATGAGATTTTTAAAAGATAGCAGGTCCCAATTCTCTATTGTATCCCTGATACTGGTCTTGTTCTGATTCATCCTGCGCATTGCTTGAGCCCCTTGGTCCCATATCCCATGGCTGAAATGACATCTGTTGAAGAGATGTTCCAGAGTTTCCTCTTGTTGTTGACATAAGAGGCAGATTGATGGTCCAATGAAGCCTCTTTTCCAGAGATTATCCCAAGTGAGGATACAGTTGTGGACGGTGAGCCATAGAAAGGTTGACACCTTCGGCCAGAGGAAGGGGCTCCAAACTTTGTTCCAGACATTCTCCTTATCATGACTTTGGTGATTACCTTGCAGATAGTAGGCTTCTTTGACTAAAAAGTTATCTGTAGTGGAGTGCCCCCATCTAAGAATGTCTGGGCCTTCTCACCTGGGGATTTTCCTGTGGCTGGCATAGTGCTACCAGGCATGAAGGTCCGAGTTTTTTGGGATCTGTAGCTCTTAGGTGGAAGTCTTCCATTGTCGCCAAGGTAGAGGTCTATTTTCCGGTCGCCAAAATTCCTTTACATGCTGAGGGGGGTCCATGTGAAGCAGTTTCTTGAGGGGTCTTAGCTCCTCTATCTGATCTAGAGGTTTTTTTTGTTGCCACGAGTCCTGCCAGAAAAGTGCACTTTCTCCATTCTGGATCTCCCAGAAGGCATTCTTTTGAACCAACTCTCTATTTTGCCAGACTGTATTCCAGATGTTGGATCCTTGAATCTGGTCGTTGTGACTGATGAGTTTGTCTACACTTGTGTTTGGAGCATAATTTTGTTTCCAAAGTTGTGCCCAGAGTGCAGTGGGGGCCTTTAACCATCTCCACCACATTTTATCTCCCATGACTTGGTTGAGTTTCCCTGGGCCTCACAGTCCTATTCCTCCCCACGCTTTAGGCTTGTAGAGCTTGTCCCAGCCTACTAACACCCACTTCTTGTTCGGCTGGTGCCCATGCCATAGGAAGTTTCTCTGGAGGTTTTGGATGGCACTGATGACCTGTTTAGGCGTTGCCAAAGTTGTGAAAAGGTAGGTAGGTAGGGTTTGTAGAACTAACTTGAGAAGCACCAACCTTGCTGCAATGTTAAGAGGTCTAAAGGTCCAATTTTTAAGCCTATTAGAGATGGAGAGAAGCAGGCTGTCCCAGGAAATGTATCATGCTAGAGCTCTTATAAGGGGAATGCCAAGGTAGTTCGATGGAAGGTAGCTCTTGGGTATGCCCAGGAGTCTTGAGATGTGGTTCTAAACCCCTATTGGAGTGTTGAAAAAGTAGAGTTTGGATTTGTCGAGGTTGAGGGCCATGCCTGCAGCTTCTACAAAGTCAGAGAGAATGGAGGTGAGTTTGATGGATTTTCGTGCAGTGGGGGTATTCAAAAGGAGGGTGTCTTCGACGAATTGGCTATGTGAGGGTGCTGGCTAAATCTTATGCAAGGGTAGGCCTTTAAGGGTGCCTTCCAGTATCACTATCTTCATGTACCACCCTAGACCTTCCGCCATGAGGATGAAGAGGAAGGGTGAAAGAGGGTCCCCTTGTCTTATGCCGCTAGAGGGAGTGAAGGATTGGGAGGGTACCCCGTTTACTAGGATGGAAAAAAAGGCTAACGAGGTTAGTTTCAAGATCCAATATACCTAGTGATGATTGAAGCCAAAGGCGTCGAGCATAGAGTGAAGATATTGCCAACTGATTCTATCAAAAGATTTTGAAAGATCGAGTTTAATAAGCATACCTGAGGTTTTAGTCATCTTGAGAGAGTGTATTACCTCATGAGCCAGAATGATGTTGTCCCTCTACATAGCTTGATTGTTCCTTGGAGATGATACATGGCAGGATTGGCTTAAGACGTGTAGAAATCACCTTTGTAATGATTTTGTATATGACATTGCAGAGTGCGACTGGTATGTATTTCTTGGGATGGGTAACCCTTTCCTCCTTCGGAAGTAGAGTGAGGAAATTTTCATCGAGCATTGTTAATACTTGGCCAGAGGTTCACGATTCCTCCACAACCTGCCTCACCTCTTCCTTGATTAGATCCCAACAATGGTGGAAGAAGTCAGTGGTGAAACTGTCTGGGTCAGGTGCCTTGCCTGGTGGCATTGCTTTAACTGCCTGATCCACTTCTTCCTGAGTAATGGGTCTCATTAGTGCTTCATTCTATTCTGGAGTCACAAGGTAGGGTATGTGCCCTATTATCCTCTGAATTACTGCCATTCTGTCCTCATTGGTTTCCGTTAGGAGATCTTTGTAGTAGGTGTTAAATTCTTCAGAAATTTGGTTGTGTTCCCTGATTGGGTTTCCTTGGGCATCTTCCAGATGCATTATTGTGTTGATGTAGCGTCGGTGCATCATGGCTCCGTGGAAGAATTTTGTGTTCCTCTCGCCCTCTTTGAGCCACTGGACTCTGGATTTCTATCGCCATAGTATTTCCTCTTGCTTTTTCCTTTCCTCTAAACTTGCTTGGAGCTCTACTTCCTCCTTCATTAGGTCTGTTGTTTTGGTCCTTGAAATGAAGATTTCCTACAGTTCAACTATCCTATCTTCGATAGCCTGCATGTTTTGAAATATGTTTCCAAAATTTTGCTTGTTTCATAGCTTTAGCGAGTTTTTGAAGTTTTTAAGACGCTGCTGGAATTTGTACATGTAGGTACCATGGTTTATTTTCGCTTGGCCCCACCAAGACTTTGTGAGATGATGGAAGTCAGGGTGTGATAGCCAGAATTTCTCAAATCAAAAGGGTTTGTGCTGCGGCACAGTCCCTGTTTCTAGGCAGAAGGCGATCAGCCGATGATCTAAGCCTGCCCTTGGAAGAATGAGGCTCTCCATGCTCGGATCCCGTTCTAGTAATTCTTCCGCTATGAGGAAGCGATCCAGACGACAGGCCACCTATTGGTGCCCCGATCTGTGGTTGGACTAGGTGAAAGTTCCATTGCGGTTCTCTATGCTTATTAGATTTAGTGAGTCTGTGAGGGTTTTGAACTTACCACTGTCAGGCTCCAGTCACTTAGTTCCACATTTTTTCTCCTCTAACGTTAGGATCATATTGAAGTCACCGCCTAGGATCTAGTTGGGAATACGCAACAAGGTTTTCATATGAGCTATTCTCTTCATGAGATTGTCCTTGTCCGGTTGACTCTGAGGTCCATAGACATTTGTGATGTAGCCTTCTTGAGTTGACCCTGTGATCATGAAGTGGGCAGTAAGCATGCCCAAGGTAGAGAAGGGTTCACTTAGGGTGATAGTATTGGGGTTCCATAAGATGGCTAATCCTCCTGACGCTCTGATGGAGTCAGTGTGTATGGATTCACATCCACACCAGGTTCTTTGGATTATGATTTCTACTTCTGGTCCTACACATTTTGTCTCCTGTAGTAGTAGGATGTCTGGATTTTCTACTCGGATCGAGTCTCGTAGGATCCTTTGTTTGGATCTACCATTAAGTCCCCTAATGTTCCAGGTGATGATCTTCATCATAAGGTTTGTTGGGTTGTGTGGAGGTATCCCTCTGAGAGCTTTTGGATCTGCCTATAATTGAGCATGAGATTTCCTGCCTCCTTGATAAGCTGATGAGATGACTTCTGTCCTCTTCTTTTGTTTTCACAGGGTATATTCTTTGAGTCTGAGATTGGATCTGTGGCTATACCCATCCTAGCTGTGGATCCTGCCGTGGAGTCCAGAAAAATTTTATGGACTTTGCAGAGCTGCTCTTTGGGGAGGGCTTGCAAATCCTTTTGATTTAGATCTTCTTGTAGTTTTTCCAGATCTATACCTGCCAGTTCATGGTCTTCTAGCTACATGTGGATGTCTGTGTATATGGTTCCATGCTCTTCTGGCCTGGCCTCATTGGTTTGTATCAATGAAGGTGTAGCTTGGTTCTTCCCATTCACCTGTTGTTTTGTTGTGTGCGGGTTTTGGATTTCTTCATCTTCCGGTAGCTGGTTTAGGTTCTCATACGAGTTTTTGGTCAGGATAGTGGTCTTGGGATCTGACTGCTATTTCTTTGGAGGGTTTCTCTTCCTGCTTGTGACCGTAGTGAATCCATCTTTCTGCTTGGCCTCACTGGCTTTGGTTGCTTGGATGTTTAGTGGACAATCCCTAAAAAGGTGGCCATGTTCATGACACTTACATCAACGAAAGGGAATTTGTTCGTAATCCAACGTTTGTTGCCAGTCTTCATCTTGATATTCCAGAGTGACAGATCCTAGAAGAGCTTGGGAGATGTCCATGTATACACAGATTCAGGCGTATTAGGTGTATTTTCTTTGCCTTGTGGTCTCTGAAGCTTTGACATAGTTCCCTACTGTGTTTCCTTTTCCCATGAGGATTTCCTCCAGCCAAAACTCTTGGGGCAGAGAGTAAAGTTGGATCTAGACTGGAGCCATTGTAAAATCTTCCGTGTCCGAACTGAATCTGTCCATCTAGAAGCATAGGAAAATCCCATCCGAGTTGTAGAAGTATGGTCCATTTTCAAAAATTATGTCCTTATCCTCTAGGTTGCACATGATGATTGTGAAAAATCTTTTGGAGCTTAGCTGGATTTCGTAATCTCCTTTAGGGTTCCACCAGTGCTTGATCTAGTGGGTTAGGTCGTGTTTGGATGGTCAGAGTCCCAGGAACTTGCCTATGAGGGCATGATCGCGCATGAACTGAGTGTGTTCACCCACCCTTGTTGAACTGATGAGATATATTTGGGGTTTCTCCGATTGCAGGATGCATTTTCCCTTCTCCCAACCTCGAGGTGATTTTGGATGGGACAGACCTATTTTCACGTCCATCTCTTTCCATAGCCCTTGTTCTCTAGCTAGGAGTTGGTCTCGTAGTTGCGACAATGGCTCGAAGGAAGGACGCTTCACTCTTGTGCCCACCCTGTCATTGGCGGTTACATTGCTATACAAGGGGGGTTTACCCCCCCTCCATCAGACTCATTCTAACTGATCAATCTTGGGGTCTTCATGTTACATATTGTAGCAGACAGAAGGTAACGTGGCAGAGAGTCTAGTTCATGTGACAGGTGTGCAGGGGAAGAGTTGCAGAGCGCTCATTACCTATTTCAATGACATCCTATCTTACATTTATTATGGTTGGGAAAATAAATCTATAATTTTTTATATTTGAACATCTTGTTGCATCTTTTACTAGCATACTATAAATATTCTCATACCTTATTACATGTTTCACAAACTATTCTCATCCCGTATTACATGTTTCATAGATTGTGCATAGATGATATAACCTTTAGTATGCATAAAGGTATATTCAATGAAATATAGATAGACTTGAAGATGGGTTACACTCTTTAGAAGTGCATCCCTAGGGTATTAATTAGAAGTGTTGTTTTTTAATAATTATGAAAGATAATTATGGATAAAAATAATGATGTTGGAGGATATAACTCATACATACTTTAAACATCACCAAAAGTTTATATAAATTATATATGATCCTTATAAATTTGAATATTTTTACAAAAATATCCCCAACCATTTTATAGTTGGCATTTTAAGTATTATTAAGACTCATCAAGGTTTTTACACTTTAAAATAAAGATGGATCCTTAAATTTTAAGATTGAGTTGTTGTAGAAGATAATATTTGTATATTATCCTATCCTCACATGTGTGAGTTGATTATTGGTTGGAGCATTGTCACTTCACGAGAGCTCCATCTATATATACTTAATCCTTTAAGGAAATATAATATAGATATATAGTGTGTTGATTTTGTGTATCTCTCTCTCTCGTATATGAGTTTAACATTGATGCATGATCATCATTTAAAATTATATAAGAGAGAGAAATAGCACAACAAGAAAGCATGCACATAAAGCCAATATTTATCCTCGAAACCCTTAACCTAGAGAACCAACACATCCATATATATCTATTAACCTTGGCCAAGCTTGCCAAGCCAAGCCAACACGGGCCACTTGAAGCTACTCGAGGCTTCTTACAATTGAGTATTTCAAGCCATTAAATAGGCTTCATCAATTACAACCCTAATTCTTTTACTAGAATTAGATTACAATGCAAATATATGCATGACCTCAAAATAACCATGCAAAGGCATTCATTGAGTGGAGATAGTTATGTGAAGACATGCATGGAGTGGATATAGCCATGCAAAGACATGCATGCAAATTCATGGCGTGGAGACAACCATGCAAAGACATGCACAGTGCGGAGATAGTCATGTAAAGACATGCATGGACATGCATAGCCATGAAAAAACATGCATGGTTTGGAGACAACCATGAAATGACATGCAAAGAATCACATCAAATACTATGGGAAAATACCATGGGTTACCCAATGTTATGGGGAAATTCCCACTAAACTGGGTCTAAGGAATAAGCAGAGCAATAACTCCCTTAAAAGACTGATCTACCTTTAATATACCCTAAAACTATTTAGACTAAGTGATAAGAGAAAGAGGGAAGAGACGGTTAATGAGTGCACCTTCAATCATTACGGTTGATGTATACCTCTTCCACTTGTTGTTGCCTCCTAAATTGCAGATCTCCTCCCAAAGATGACCTGCAAGGAGTTAAGAATACAATGCAACAACATATACAATCTCTAATGATCACTTTAAAAACCTAAATATAGATATGAATGCTCAAATTAACAAGAACATGTAAACATAGGGTTTTGGGACAAACACGATCTCTTTTATTCAAATTCAAGATAAAAAGGTTACAACCTTTGCTTGCGACTGCTCTATGAACCAAGTCCGAGCTCCTATGTCATGGATCCAAGTGCATCAATCCCACATCAAATTCTCACAACTAACATACCATCAAGGGAAGGAGGAAGGGTTGCATAGGGCGAAAGGCTGGAGGGGAAAGTTGAGGCTAAAAATAAGAGAAAGATGCAAATCTTGGGCAATGAAAGGGAAGGGTTTTTGGCATAGTTTTCTTATTCTCTTGTTCATGTGTATAAATGACTCCCTAAGACCTCTTTTTATATGAGAAAAATATGGTTATCCGGTTTGGGGACAAGCTACAAGGGGTAAAATGGTTAGGAAACCCTCTATAGCCCGTAAACTCCGCCGAATTCCGTGCAATTTTATATATTTTGCAACTTTTGGAGGTAAACACAGGATAAATAATATGAAACAAGTGTATGTACGTGGAAAAATGCGTGTGTATGTGGGAAATTAGTGCAACAGAGTGCGTACACTATCCAAAAAATAGTTTTTTAGAAGGAATCCTCAACAATATCTTTGGCAAAGTATGCAAATGGGTGGGCCAATGTCTTGGATGCATAGATGTGGATTGTTTGGACTATAACAGGTGCCCCCTAATGTGTGAGGTCAGAAGAGAAACTAATTGTTGAAATACGTTACAATATCTTTTCACAATGGGAAGGCACATAGTTGAAGGAGCCTGAGACAAGTGTTCATGAGCGTGTCATCTGCAAAATAATGATAATCTCTCTGAGGTGGGCATACCCATGCTCAAGATAAACTAAGCATTGATACTAATAAAGTACACTGCAGATCCATGTCATATGACTATGATACAAGTATGAATGTTTATATAAAGTGTAGCCGCAAACAATAAACAATGGATCTACATCTCAAAATCATCTGAAGATATACAAATACAATGTGATATGCATCTTCAAGAAGCATCGATGCACGTGGCTGGAGATGATAACTTCATATCCTGAGAAATAACTTCAAGATCTTCAAAACTCAGGTATGAGTACAATAGGAGTGTAAGACTCACTACTCTGAGGTATTCCACATGTTGTCGAGGAAACACTAGAGGACCTCGATCATCATGAAAAAAACTTCATTGATTTTGAATCTGAACTTGATTGGACTCTTGGGATGGATGACTCATGAAAGTCAAGAGATCAACTGTAGAATGGACAACTCAGGTTGGATACAAATTCACTTGGATAAAAGCACAACAAAATAATGGTATTTAGGTGTTGAAACACACACTGAC
>ML788258.1:95253-115498 GCA_009831015.1 Picea engelmannii
TATTCCTTTACTTATATATGTCTCCAAAGGGTGCTACTTTGAAACAATGTGTCCTTTTGGAATGAAACATTGCACCCCTTCATTTAATTAACACAAATGGAAACTTTTATTAATTGATTTCCGTGCACCAATTTAGACATCGATTTTAATATGAATATTATGGAGTGATGGAAATGAATTTTAAAATTCTATGACATGGGTTTTTGCAGAGCATTCCCAATTATCCGAAACATGAAAAATTTCCCCAGAAATTGTGTGAGGTGGATGGTACAGGTGATTCTTTGAAGGAAACTTGCCCAGATTTTCCTTTAGTCATCGGATGTCAGATCGACTTCAGTACACATTACCTTTTCATGAATGTATAAATCGACCTCCACATATCTCATTTGTTGGTGATTATTTAAACTCAACTTGTAAACATTTTACTTGATGGTTATATTAAAATCGGTTCCCTCTCAGCTACTAGTGACTAAAGATTTGACTTGATCTCACCCTTTTTCATGTTTTCTTCCTCATTCAACCGACAAATATCTTTTTGGTCGACTCTACTAGGAGAAATTTCGATTTGAGTATTTCAAATCTAGTCGATCCATATTTTTTCAACCTCGACCTGACTTGTATTTAATTTTTCTTCGACTTCGACCTTTAGGTTACTTATTTCTTGGATTGACTTGAATTAGAATAAAACCGAATTGAGAAATTCGATTTTGGTCGTCTCGACTTGCTTTGGTTGACTTGTATTTCTCGACTCAATTTTCCTTTGACTTCAAACTTCAGTTGGTCGACTTGTCTTCGACTCGTTTTGCATTCGATCAAATTCCATATAGTCAAGATTATTTTTGTTTTAATCGACTCAACTTGTGACTCGATGGTGTCAATGCTTCCTCACCAAACATCCACCACTGATATTTTGTCTTATCTTTGGACTCTTCTTCAATTGAGATTTTCTGAATCACTTTTAATGAACCATTTATTATTAACTTCTTTATTTGTGATTTGTATGGATCCATATTGGATTATCCATTTACCCTTTTTATCTAGACAATTTCTTCATAGTTTCTTCTTTTGTGCATGGATGTTGATGACACAATATCAACCTTATACAATATAGGATCATTGTATCAAGCTCATACAATATATTATTCAATATTATCTTTCTATTGATATTCAAGTCACCTTCATAACATTATTTCCAATATTGACAATTCTTGACATTCAAGTCACCTTCATAAAATTATGTCCAATATTGAAAATGCTTGAAATTCAAGCCACCTTCATAACAATATGTCCAATATTGACAGTGATTCTCAAACCAATCAATCAATGATACTTCACCTATTTATCAATGTTGACATCAATGACAACCAAATTACCAACATTAGAAAGCATATTATTGACATAAGTATGTGACACAGGAGGCACCACAAACTCTCCATATGTTTGGAAGAGTAACCAAACAGAGGAGGACACAAGTCTATGTAACTAGAACAAATTCCTAAGGTCATGCTAGATCCCAATGCTTGTAGAACAAACAAAAGGATGTGATTTGTCCAAGGGAAACTACCTTGTTGTCGATAAGAGAGAATGTATATCCCATCCCCTCTTTCTGGAATATTTGATTTTTTTGTCTTTATCAAATTTTTAATGAGCTTGAAAAAGAATAAAAGAATGTTACGTTATAAAGGAGGAACGAGTCTCGTAGGAAAGAAAACTAGTTCCAAGCGCATGGAACATACTGATGCTTAGTGCAAGGAGACATGCGTAGGATAAGGACCCTCGAGAAAATTCCTCCATGGGTCAAGGTGTCAGATCACAAGGGAAAAAAGTGTTACAAGGCTTGCATTTAAGGAATGCTTTGAAGGTTCAGTTAATAGAAAAATGAATATGGCATTAGGCCAAAGATTCAAGGATGAGACATGAAATGCGATTAAGTATGACACAAAAAGACTCCTTCCATGTGAAGTTTTACGAGCCTAGACAAGGTAAGATCGATGGTTTTTCACGTTTAGAGAGTCTGAAAAACACTAAAAGAATACTCCAGCGTGTTTCTTTTTCGTAATTAGTCTAGTCGGTTCGAAAAAGGGTTAAAATTATAACGAAAGGACGCCTCTTTAAAACCATTTTAACGAGTGTAAACGAGACAAGATCACTTGGCTATCTTTTCAATTTTAAGGAGTCTGAAAAGAGATTAACTATGGAATCACAACCTTTTTCCAAGTTTAGTCCCCTTAGCCTGAAAAAGTATAAAATATAACTTAGGAGAAATCTCCTAGCGAGACATGTCTCCCGAGGCGTTCCTTTTTCCTAGATAATCTATTGGCCGAAAAAAGGGTTAAACTTATGCCAAATAGATATTCCTTCTAGACGAATTAACGATTGTGAAAGGAACAAGGTCACTCGACAATATTTTCATATTTAGGGAGTCTTAAAAGAGATTAACTATGGAATTTGAGGGGGTTCATTTTTCGAAGATAATCTCCAAAGTCCGAAAAAGAGATAAACCAAAACTAGGGAGAAAACTAGGGAGAATGGCCCTTTTTCAAAAATTTAGTCCCTCAGACCTATAAAAGGGTTAAACTTATGTTTGAGAATAATCTCCTGGCAAATCGAATCTCCTAGGGCATACCTTTATTTGTAAATTAACCATCCAGACTGAAAAAGGGATAAACTACCACTGGAGAGATGTGCCTTCAATTTTAGTTTGATGAGAGTGAAGGGAAACAAGATTGCTCAACGATCATTTCAATTTTAGAGAGTCTGAAAAGGGCTTAAAGAAGACTCTGGGAGGCTTATTTTCTTAAGTAATCCAAATGAAACAAAAAATAATAAATAATCTCTCGTTACATGTTGCTTTCAAAGTTTAAGCAAGCTTGAAAGAGCTAGAAAAGATGAAGAAGAATGGGGCTTCAACAGACAATCATGGCGGGACTAAAAGGACTCTCAAGCCTATGGAAAATCTCACAACATGGACACCAAAATGCAACAAAGGATCTACCTAAGGCATCCATGTAGAGGAAGGCTCTACCACCTAATTACAACACTTCTAAAGAAACATAGAAGTTTATGTGTCACACTTCCTACGGCAAAGCGGAAAAAGTCAACAACATGCAAGAAGCAAGGTGATGAGAACCTAACCTATATGAAAGTGTCGATTTTTTTTTTTTTACCGTGGGATGATGTGAGTGTAACCCATCTCATAAAAACACCAAACCAAAATAAAAAATTCATAAGAACGAACCAAAGATCTCTCAAAAAGAAACTCAAATACCTACCAAGCCAAGAACAGGAAAAAAGAGAACCAAATTGGGGAAAAAAGAGCCAAAAAAGTATATAAATAGGGGTAGACATCTCATTTTAACCATTGCAAATTGGAAAATAACCAAAAATCCAAAAAACCCTCTTCTTTAAAATGCAAATTCAAGGAGCTACGATGGCCGAAAGATCTTCAAACCTGAGCCAAGTACAAATTACCTCTCTCATCCTTTCAATTCATCATTTATTGTCTAGTTAATTGTTTAGAAGGGTGCACACCATAGTAAAAAGGTCGGTTCTTCATGTACACAGGTTGTCCATGCTCAACACACGTATGTACATGGGCAATGTAACACTTATCACACATACATATGCGATTGTCTTAAAGACAACCTGCGTACATCTATTTAAGCTTTCAAAAAAAATGAAACAAGGGACTAACCTCACAAAATTTTATACAATAGGATGTATGTTCACTGGTGAGAGAGAGAACATGAGGAGTTAGATGTCTTGGTAGAGGAGGATCCAAGGGCCATTTCCATGTTCAGGAAGTGTGGTATGTGGAAGTTCTTTCAGTGTCCATTCATGAGGGCACAACCCAAGTTACTCAAACATTTGATAGAGTGTTTGCACCCATATGTAGAGGCATTCATGCTAGAGGGCCAATCATTGACTCTGACGACTGAGGATATATACTTTTTGACCGAACTCTCTAGGAGGGGGGAACTAGTTAACTTGAGGACCTTTCTGTTGATACCGAGAAGGGGGTGAATCAGTATCAAGTACAATTTAAAACCTTTTTCAAATTATACTTAAACCATTCAATTATATCCAATGAGAAATGAAAAATAGTATAAGAGTTACACCAATACACCACAATACACCATGCACAATATATGAGAAATAATCAATAGTTATTGTTCAAGGGAAGTGATGACTTCCAAAGGTAGCTACAACTTCCAAATGTAAAGGGAGGGATAAACCTCCAAGAGGAAGCTACAATCCTACAATATCAAGAGAGATTTGAACTCTCCATCCTTTCCCCTTCCTTCCACCCAATAATATATGAGAGATAATAAAACTTCACATTAAATCATCACCATCAACCAACCATCACATAGAACTTGATAATGCTTCCTGAGACTTCTTCAATTTCTGCAATTATTCAATTCTTGGAACTTTGATCCTGTAGATAATAATACTCAATTTATTCTCTAAAACTTCTCCAAGTTTCACTCGAATCCTCCCCAAAAAGAAGTTATAGAGATAATGGTAGACCTTGTTCAATTCAGGTTTATTCAGGAGACTGAACTTGTATAGAATGCCCCACATTCAATATTTAACATCATAATCTGAAACTTTCATAAAAGAAACTATAGTATGTACTCTTTCCAATGCAATTTGTCCCACTTCATTTGGATTCTCTATGAATAAGTTATGACTGTTTTACCCAAAACAACTGTTTATTGACTAGCTTCAGGACTGGTCAAAAACCCTATCTTCCATAGAGTGTATCTCCATAATTATAGTGAATCAAGAGATAAAACTTTTACCACAGGTACCTTGATATGTCTTATCAGTACCATAGAAATGTGACCATCTGAATCAATCTAGAAAAAAAGTTATAGAGAAAATGGTAAGATGACCTAAAAATAACATACCTTAGAACACATCACCAAAATACTTCATCCTCCCTTGAAATCCAACCTTCTTTAATTCTGATTTTGCTCTGAAATTCGACTTGTGTATCAAGTGAATGTATAATGATATTTATTTATACTACTTATGCCACTTCCTTTTAATATTAGGTCCGACCTGACACTTTCTTATTTTGTAATTTTGTTCTTTAATTATCTTCAGGGCCTACATGTACTTCCTTCTTCGATTCACTTTGTCATCTTTAAAAATTCATTTTTCCTAAACCATGAGGATCCACGTGACGTGCCACATACCACCGGAAATAACATGATGTATACTATTCATCCATGGGTGTTGTATCTACATGTGCATGGTCCTTCATGTCCAAGTACCTTCATCAATCTTGTAGTCCAAAACCCATGACTAGGGTTGACATCAGTGACAACAACCAATCTTCCAACAATCTCCCCTTTTGTCATTGATGGCAACACTCATGCTCCCCCTATCATCATGATCCCAATTTCTCTCCCCCTTTGACATCAATGGCAATGGGTAGGGCTTCTCCCCCTAATTTTAATGGCAAAAGGTAACCTTCTTCTTTGGGGATGCTCCCCGTGAACATGTGGCACTCAATAATACCTCATCCTTATTTTTGGTCTTTGGGACTTTTTCTTCCTTGGAATCATTTTGTGTGGCTTCTGTCTTCTCTCTCTTCTTCATGTCTAGGATGTATATGTTTTTCGGTATTCTTTTTGCAGTTGAAACGAATCTTCCTGAGTTATTTTCTCTGATTTTACATTTTCGGGAGTCAAATGTAAGAGTGTATCCTTGATCACACATTTTACTAACACTGAGTAGATTATTCTTCAAGTCTTCAACCAATAGGACATTCTTTGATTTTACATTTTTTCTTCCAATTTATACTACACCTTCTCCAAGTATTTTTGTAAATGAGTCATCTCCAAATGCAACATTGCCACCCTTTCTCTTCAAGCTGATGAATTTGTCTTGATCCCCGATCATGTGTGAAGAACATCCATTTTCTATGTACCATTCATCTTCTTCTTTACATTCTTCACATGTTAATGATATTCGACAATCTTCATTGTTTGGAATCTCTTTCCTTCTCCATACTGTGGTTGGCATAGAGACATTTTCATTCATATATCTACAATCTCGTGATTTGTGTCCAAGATAATTACATTTGTAGCATACAATATTTTTGTCCATCAATGGGGAAAATGAATTATAACTTTTTTTGACAAATCCACGATTATTTCCATATCTTCTATTTACACCATTCATGTTTCTTGCGTATTTGTTCCTTTCATTGATTCTACAATTAATTTCCTTATGTCCAAAATTTTTGCAAGTATAACAATGACCAAGAAAGAAATTTTGATACCTTGGAGTATGTGGCCTTCTTTGTTATGTAGTCCATCTGGGTTCATGATCTACTCTTCTGTAGTTTCCTTCATACTGATTGAAACTTCTTTGATTCTTGAAGGTAGGAGGTCTTCTTGGATATTCATTTATTTTGTAATCATTCCTTCTTTCTGGTATACTGGTCCACTTCGCATCAACTGTCTATGTAGCTCTTTCTTCAACCTTCTTGTTGGTATTTGCATCTTCTTTGTATGAAGTTTCACCCATCCACCCAATATGTGTTAAGTCTTTTGGCACTTGAGAGTTTCTTAAGCTCTTCCTCAATGAGACAACTTCTTGTTCAAGTTTCTCACAATCTTCTTCTTTCTTCATCATTTGGACCTTCTGTACTTGTCCTATTCTTCTTGCTTCTTCGAGTAGATTTTTCAAGGAAATGGTTTCTTCTCTGAATTTCTCAAAGTCTTCTAATTGTTTCTTCAAGATTACAACTGTCTTTTCATAACTACCCAATTCACTTCTTAGTTTTCTACGTGTGTCTTTGAGCTTGTTATTTTCAATCTCAACATGCTTCAATTTTTTAAGATTCTCATCTTCTTGTTGAATCATTTCTGCTTCATGATTTTATTCTTCTTCATTGGAATTTAATTCTTTAGTGTGATCTCTTTCAATCCTTGGGTCAGGACATTCAAATTCAACATTTCCTACTCCTTCACAATTAAATCAAAGAACTGACTTCTATTTTCTTCTTTGAAATTCGAGATGTTGTAATTTGCTTCAACTTCTTCTTCTTCTTCTACTTATTCCCTTGCATAAAGGTCTTGTAGCTTGTCCTGAAGCTCTTTTTCTGATGCACATGATCCCACCTTGGATTTTACTGAATCTGTCAATCCATCCAAGATGGTATCTATTGCCAATTTGTTGTTCATTTTTGCTTCCTTCTGAGCTGCAGTCTTTGGTTTCTTCAAAGAATTGTATCCTGAAGCAACCGAGAACCAAACATCTGCCCCAAGATATTTCAAGTAAGTTTCCATTCTATTACTCCAGTATTCAAAATTGCTTCCATCAAATGGTGGAATCCCATTTGGAATGTTGTCTTCCATTTCTGCATAGGATCTTCCTTCCAGTGGTTAAACTGTATTGAAGGTAAACTGTTTTGATACCAATTGTTGATAATTAGAGGGGGGTGAATCAGTATCAAGTAAAATTTAAAACCATTTTAAAATTATACTTAAACCATTCAATTATATCCAATGATCAATGAACAATAGTATAAGAGTTACACCAATACACCACAATACACCATGCGCAATATATGAGAAATAATCAATAGTTATTGTTCAAGGGAAGTAATGACTTCCAAAGGTAGCTACAGCTTCCAAATGTAAAGAGAGGGATAAAAATCCAAGAGGAAGATACAATCCTCCAATATCAAGAGATATTTTAACTCTCCATCCTTTCCCCTTCCTTCCACCCAAGAATATATGAGAGATAATAAAACCTCACATTAAATCATCACCATCAACCAACCATCACATAGAACCTGATAATGCTTCTTGAGACTTATTAAATTTCTGCAATTCTTCAATTCTTCGAATACTCTGATCCTTTAGACAATATTACTCAATTTATTCTCTGAAACTTCTCCAAGTTTCACTCCTTGAATCCTCCCCAAAAAGAAGTTATAGAGAGAATGGTAGACCTTGTTCAATTCTGGTTTATTCAGGAGACCGAACTTGTATAGAATTCCCCGCGCTCAATATTTAACATAAGATTTTGAAACTCGCACAAAAGAAACTAAAGTCTGCACTCTTTCCAATTCAATTTTTCCCACTTCATTTGGATTCTCTATGAAGAAGTTATGACTATTTTACCCGGAACACCTGTTTATTGACTAGCTTCAGGACTAGTCAAAACCCTATCTTCCACATAGTGTATCTCCATAATTATATTGAATAAAGAGATGAAACTTTTACCATGGGTACCTTGATATGTATTCTCAATATCATAGAAATTTCACCATCTGAATCGTTCTATAAAAAAAATTATAGCGAAAATGGTAAGATGACATGAAAATAACATACCTTAGAACACATCACCAAAAGTCTTCGTCCTCCCTTGAAATCTGGCTTTCTTTACTTCTGATTTTCCTCTGACATTTTACTTGTGTATCAAATGAATGTATAATGATATTTATTTATACCATTTATGTCACTTCCTTTTAATATTAGGGCCGACCTGACACTTTCTTATTTTGTAAGTATGTTCTTTAATTATCTTCCGGGCCTACATGTACTTCCTTCTTCAATTCACTTTGTCATCTTCAAAAATTCATTTCTCCTCAACCATGAGGATCCACGTAACATGCCACATACCATTGGAGACAACATGATGTATACTATATATCCATGGGTGTTGTATCTTCATGTGCATTTTCCTTCATGTCCAAATACCTTCATCAATCTTGCGGTCCAAAACCCATGACTAGGGTTGACATCAATGATAACAACCAATCGTCCAACACTTTCCTCTAGGACCGCACAACATAGAAGACTATATTGGCATGTACTGTGAGGCTGGCACTGATAAATTATGATCTTAGGTACCAATTCATAAGATCACAAGCCTCAACCTCCAGATAGTACTTTACATGATTGGGTAAATCACGGGATCCACAACACTTCATCAGGATTCATGTGCACAGATGCATTGTTCAACTTAGTGTCTAGAGGCCACCATTTTTTATTGGAGCACTATAATGCTCACATGTATGAAAAAATAACTGATTGACTACCGAAGAAGAACAAACAAGAACTTCAGGTTCAATATTGTATTGTGCACTTTCTTTTTCGAGAGAGTGCCAAGCCTTATCCCACGAGAGACCATATGAGGCTGTATTGCCTCATTTCCATCATTATGCAGGTGGACAACTTTATTACCTTGACAGGGTGCACAGAGAGTGAAAGAGGCCTTCGATGAAAAATTATTTGACTGGTGGGCTCACCAAATTCTTCTAATCGAGGACTACCCCTACATAGGGATCAAGTTCTTGAGGGATCCTGATATGCCTATGCCCCCTAGCGAGGAGCGCAAAGAGATAGGTAATGGATGGGTAGTAGAAGTATGATCGATAACATTCCCTTTAAGAATAAGGCCCGGTCAAACCTAGACCCCATATAAGCTCATATAACCCAAGGATGTAGGTAAGGGATGTCCAATGCTAAGGGATGTATGATGCCTTGTCCACTCCTACTTAAATAGTCCCCCTGGGTGATTTTTAGCTTCTAATCCAGGGGGACACTCGAAATCCAAAAACATTGTTCATGCAACTAATCTCTTAGTTCCTAGAGGGTTTTGTTGCACATTACTTAATATTTTAAAGTCATTTTTTTTTAATTTTTTAAATATTATCCTTTTTTATGGTAATGTCAAAGTACTAACTCAGGGATCTGCTATATACTGATCCAAATTATTTTCAGCACGAAATGAGATCCGAGATATAATAAAGAAATGCACAGAGATATCGCAGATATTCAATAATATAACATAGATATATCAGAGATGCAACCATAAACACAGATATACAGTAATACACAATTTCTATTAATGAAATAAATGTACAGAGACTGTAAAATACAGAGTGAAAGACTCGATAGAATGGTGGCAGCTTATCTCTGAGAAGAGATGTGACAGCTACTCGCATTCACAAGAAGATGATTACAATGAGGATCTGAAGGCCTTTTTACAATAAAAAGGAATGCCAAAATTCCTAGACATCCAAAAACCTAACCCTAGGAGATGAAGCGCCAAAAGTCATGTGGGCCCCGTTTGGGTAAGTTAGTACATCAACTTCCCGGGGTCGTAACTTTTGCATACGATCTCCATTTTAGGCATATGATAGATCGTTGGAAAGGTATCGTCGAGGAGATTCATTTTGGAGGATAAATTATTCCTTTGAATATCATTAAGAACCTCAATATTGAAAAACCTTCATTTGGGCCCTCAAAATGGCCCCGGAAGTTAAAAAACTGCTAAAAATAGTAAATTGCCAAATTTGCCAGAAAACTGTTTTGAGTCAGTCAGAAAAGGTGGGTGGCCACCGATATCCACCTGGATCATACGACTAGTCAAATTTTCTAGGACCAAGCGTCTTCCTCGAGCGGATCTTGGACGAGTAACAATAAGAGGAAAAACATTCGCGAGAGGACCACTAGCCGAAGAGGCCGAGAGAGTATTGCAACAAGTAGAGAGCAACCTGACAACCCTCACTCGTGTAGTGTCGATGGCAGAGATAGAGGACCTTCCCCCAACCATGTAGCCACATGTTGGCGGGGTACCCAGGACTTGGGTTTAGTTGTTCTGGTGTCTTACGAACATAGTTGTTCATTATACTAGGACCAACAAGCCTAGGGCATAGCTAGCACTAGACCAAATATATGCCAAGGGAAACTTTTTGTACTCTCTTATGTAGTGAGGGATTGAGCTCAACGATGTATATAGAATCTGTTTGAGGCTTTATGGCCCACTTTTGTACTTATGACATTATTTTTTGGACACATTATTATATATATACATCCTTTTGTCTTATGGATAAAACATTTTGTACAAATGTATTTACATATGTGTGTATGTGTGTGATTTTACTTTTATGTGTGAGAAATATGCCAATCTAATACATGATTAGCCAATGTATCATTTAGTTGATTAGATCTTATAGGAACATGAATATAAGTAATATAATCAAAATAACATTCTAAGAGACGTTATACCCTAAGGAATCATCAGTGAAGGGTGGGACCATAGACACAATATACTCCATTTAATTGAGACTCGACCAGTTGAGCATCTAGATAAACCCTATGGTGAGAAATACCATGTGACAAGGCATCACACAGTGATTCTATTACGACGTTGTACTCAACAACATTATTGGTTGCCTTGCCCAGAAAAATACGTCAAGAAGATAACAACTGACCAAAGGGCATGAAGATCACCCAAGTTGTGGAAGCAAGCCTCTGAGTGTGTCGGCTAGAACCATATGCGAACCCAACATAGACCTCAGATTCACTTTACATTTGCCACAGTGAAAAGAAACAAAATAAACTACACGTCCATAGAGAAAAAAGACAAAAATGTATAAACAAAGCTATACATTATATACAAGAAGTTGTGCCCAGGTGACCGATATAAGCGTAACACTTCTTAAGGTAGAGCCCATTTCTAGGCTCTAATAAAGCGTTACCCTAAAAATCACCCAGTTGATATACACCCTCTTCTAAAAATTTCTTAACAATGAACGGTCTGAACCACATGAGTTTGAATGTTTTTTCCCCCAAGGGATCTTTATATTGGTCATAGACTGGGAAAATATCGTCTTCAAAGAAAACTCGAGGGTGGATGGACCGATCATACTAACACTGGGCATGTTGTTTGTGAACCTCATTGGACAAGGTTCCATCTCGATGCTACTCATCGGTATGCTCGATATATAGAAGACGTTCTTCAAGTGGAGTAGTGTCGGACAGTAGTTCCACTGCCAACTTAAGATAAGAGATTTGACACTCTATGGGAAAGAATGCCTCCATCCCGTAAATGAGTTGGAAAGGAGAAAAATCAGTAATAGTCTTGAATGAGGTTCGATAAGCCCAAAGTGTTGAGTACAACATAAAATGCCAATTCGACTTTGCTGAATTGATCCTCCGTTGAAGAATAGTCTTGAGAAACTTATTAACAGTCTCCACTTGACCATTCACCTATGGGTAGTAAGGTGATTTTTTTTCCTTCTTAAACCCCAATTTCGATGTTAACTCATACAACATATTGTTCTGGAAGTGACTACTATGGTCGGAGACAATCTCCTTCAGAATACTGAACCTGGCTACAATCTGGTTAAAAAGTGTAGTCGTTTCTCCGTCATTATTGAATGTCGACATGGCCTCAACCCACTGAGTGAAGTAGTATACCGCCACAATGATATAATGATGTCCCCTAGATGATGTTGGGACATGGCATGTAATAAAACCAATCCCCCACTTGGTGAAGGGACCAACAACAATAATTGGAAACATGGGATCATGGTGTGGCCGCATCTTTCGAGAGAAGATCTGGCACGAGTGATACTTCTTGACTGGCTCTACACAATCTTTAATCAACGAAGGCCAGAAGTATCGGGCGCGAAGAATTTTCTAGATTGTTTCCAACCCAGACAAGTAACCACCACATGCTCTAGTGTGATAGTAATTCAAAACAAGCTCTAACTCTTCATGAGTGATACAACAATGAAGAATGCAATCTACTCCTTGATGATATAAAGTATCATCGATGATAATATAGTTCTATGATTGATGGTGTATTCACCACAATCATTGTGAGAAGCATAAGAAGGGAACTTCAAAGTCTCAATATACACAAGTATATCTCCATACCAAGGGTCCGAAGATACAATAAGGAAAAGATCCCCATTGATTAGTGACTCTTTGGGAAAATCGTTACCACTCTCGACCGAAAGTTCCAAAATTAGTTCAGCAAAGACCAAGGACTTTTTATATTTCTCCAAAACAAAATCTAAGTCAAATTCTTATAGGATGGATATCAATCAATTGATTTTCCCATCGATGACCCGTCGTGTTAACACATATTGAAAAGGGTTCATGAAAACTACGATGGTGGTCTTGTGAAGTAAGATGTAATGGCGGAACTGTTGGATAGCATGAAAAAATTCCAAAGCATGTTTCTCAACATGGGTGTAGTTGAGTTCTGGTCCTACCAATCCTCGACTAAGATAATAGATAACATTCTTTTCGAGCGCGTCATCCTCTTGGACCAATACCATTCCAATAGTAGACTCTATGGAAACCAAATACAACAAGAAATCTTTGTCGTAATTTGGAGGATTGAGTAGAGGGCCATATGTCAGAGCACGTTTCAATGATTTGAAAGAGTGTTGAGCCTCTTCATCCAAACAAAATGGGACCCCTTTCTTGAAGAGACACATAAACCTTTTAGTAATCTTGAAATAGTTGGCATAAAATGCCAAATAAATTTGGCTTTCCCCTGTAGACTTTGAATTTGGGGGATTATGTGTGGGGGAGGGAATTGAACTATCGCCTCAACCTTCAAAGGATTGACCATGATCCATTTAGTTGACATGATAAAACCTCACAAGTGACCCGATGTTACACAAAAAATACACTTATTCGGATCAAGGTGAATCTGATAGTAACGACATCTCTTAAAGATAAGTTGTAAATGGGAGGGATGATTAGATCTCTTACGAGAACATGATTCTAGATCATCAAGATATGCCTCGACTATGTGTTTGAGGTCATGGAAGGAAAATGACATGGCTCGCTGAAAAGTGGCTCCAGCATTCTTAAGGCCAAAAGAAATTTTCTTGTATGCAAATGTACCCCAAGGACATATAAACTTCATTTTATGTTGGTCATCAGGATTGATCTAAATCTGATTGTACCCGGAAAACCGTCCATAAAATAAAATACCTCCCAATCCACACATTCATTGAAAATTTGGTCAATGAATGGGGTTGGAAAATTATCTTTCGGGAAAGCTTTGTTCAAATCATGAAATTCCATACACATGTGGATCATACCTTTCTTTTTGTTGAAAGGAACAGGGTTCAACACCCATTCTGTCAATCGCACTAGATAGATGAAACCAACCTTGGTGAGTTTCTCTACCTCAGCCTTGATCACCACTGCCTTGCGAGGATTGATTAGGTGAACCATCTGCCAGACAAGCTTAACATCAGGGTAAGTTGTGATCTCATGTTCAACTATACGTGGTTCAATGCCTGACATCTCCTCATAAGACCAAGAAAAGACGATGTGAAACTCTTTAAATATTTCAGTATATATTTGAATCTCTTCAGGGGAACAATCTTCTCCGACGAAGACATTTCCACGATGTCATGGGTTCTAGATATGTCGATAGGAATCATTTCAGCTATACTTTACATGTTTCCCTTGACATATATTCTGTGTGTGGCTAGAAGGTTAACATGACAAGGGGCATCTCCATTCATGGTCGTAGTGAACTCTCATGCCTCTAATCTCCTCAGCTCGGTTAAGAAATACGACCTGTGGTGAAGATTGTCCCAAGGTTTATTCGGGCCAGTCACTGCCTCCAAAATCACCTCGTCAAAGGGTAAGACTAATTCCAAAGGATCATGAGTGGCAAGAGAGTCTTGATCCCAAATAGGCTCGAGAACAGGATCTATCTCCTATAGTGGAGCTAGATCAGGGTTGGCCAAGGCTTGGTGGATAATACTGTATGAAACCTTAACAACGGATAAGGGCATAACCATTCTAGGGTTCCCTTCCCCTTCCATTGAAGTCGATGGGGAAGGTAAAATATGTGGGTCATTAAAGTAAATCATTCTAAAATAAGTGACTTGAAATATTGCAGCCTTTGGTTGGTCAGGGATAACTGAAATAAACTTGACATCATTGGCAGGTGGTGGATAATCAAAAGTCCCCATTAAATATGGAAACAATCCAACACCTAATTTGATAGTACCTGGGTGTAGGTTGTCAATAACAGGGACCATGGATTCCCTTGATGAAGAGTCATGACAAGAGAAGGATAACTAATCAACAATTATGATCTGACCTTTGTGATGAAAACATAAGACCCGAAAAATGATGGATATAATTGTTGTCACAACATACGTCCAACTTTGCCCTAACAAAATATTGTAGTCGAGAGGCGCATCAACTACTTATACCTTGACCCACACATTTTTTCCCTCCAACTGCACGGGGAAAGATGGAATTATTCCATGTCGTCTAAAAGATCGACCATCAAACAAGGTTAGCAATGTGGGTGAAGAAGACAACTCAGGTTGGTCAATGGCCTTCCAACATGCCAACGACATCACACAAGTCGAGGCACCCTCATCAACCACTGTACAGAAAATGTTTTGTGTCAACAATTTCGTGGCATACACCACTACTATATGAAAAGTGACGTGGTGAGGAAGATGAGGTTTATAATCTGTAAGGTTAAAAAAATCATTCTCGAGTAAGTATTCTCGACCGCTCCCAAGTCAGACAACAATGCTTTCCTCTATGAGGGGCAACTCTGGAGGACTTACAAAGCAGAAATTGCACAAGGAGTTTGTTTCAGATCCTTCACAACAAAGTAATTATGAGCAGCCCTTGCATTTGGGTTGTGAGAAGCCTTCTTAAATGCACCCTTAGGGATGCGAGTCATAGTTTCTCCCATAGTATTTTCAATTTGAAGAGGAGGCAATAGGTTGGAGGCTTCTTTTCCCTCCTCAACATATTCTGGCATGCCATAATTATGAGCCATGGTCTGTAGATGGGCATCGGATCTCATCATATACACGTTTGTGGTTCCATTATTAGCATTAGGCATGAGGGCTCCTTGATTACCCCAGGTGCATTCGTGGATGAAGAAGCTTGAGATATATTTTTCCCTTGTGGAAAAAGGTTGGTTAACATGACAGGCTACTGCTGTGATAATGGATTTTGGGCTTCCTCAAGCCAAGGGAATTGGCGAGTCAAATCGTCGTCCGTGCAAAGCTTACATAAAAACTTCACCTTTCTCTTTTTATTTTTTCCCTCACCAACATTATTCACATCCTTCTTATCCCCCTTACCCTTCCTTTTTTTTATATTTTCTCTTTCCCTCAGATTGTTGGTTACCCTTGGGATTCGTCGATTTCACTTTGTGTACATTCGACATTTGGGTTGTGGGGGAAACCAAAATAGGAGTTTGGTTGGCCACAATCTATTGAATCAATAATTTTTTTAACTGATTAGTCAACTGATGTGTGGGATTTCTCTGTGTTGAGCCTACTATTCCATCGACGTGAGTCCCAAACTTCTATTTGGTCTTGTCAAAAGTCAACCATGGTGCATCTAGAAGGATCTCGTACATCATACCAGATTGAGAGTAAATCAACTCTAATTGTTGGGCTCTCATGATATCCTCTTCCTCGGAAAAAACCTCGAATGTCACGACGTCTTTGGATACACAAGGCACCAAGGAATTTAGGAACCACTCGAGAAAAAATGTAGGAGCGACCTTAACTTTGATCAAGCTCTTTCGTTGACGCCATTCTTCGATGTGATCCGAGATATGGACGGATTTTATTTTCTCAAAGTTGGCCAACAACTCGGTGTTGGCATTGTATCTTACCGATAACTGGAAATGTTTTAAGAAAACCATAGCCAGATCATTAAAGTAAGCGTACTTTAATCTATCGAGATTGATATACCATTTCGTGTCACCTCTTATAAGAGTGTGTTGAAATAAGCGCAACTGAATGGAGTCATCCTTTAACGATTTGGATGAGCACCATAAAGTAAATGTCGTAATATGATCACTTGGATCTTCACCAAGCTTGCCTTCAAACTTAGGGATGTCTAAGGGAAACCTAGTCGGCATGGGGGGCCAACGTGGATCATGAAAGATTAGGTCATTCAATAGCCCCGACAAGTTTGGAAAATGTAGAGTTTCCAGGAAAGGTATTCTAGGTTGTGGTGGATTCAAAGGAAAAGAGGGGCCTGGATTTTGACTGGCACCAGGTTTCCAGAATTTTTTTTCCTGTTGGCGAGGGTTTTGGAAAAATCCATGGTGGCTATGGCTAGCAAAAGGAGTTTGTGCTTGATTCTGCATCATCGACCGATTCTCGTAGTTGGATGACATAACTTGTGTAGGGATTTCTCCCTACATTGTATTCCAAGGACCTTGGTTGGGAATGCCCATAGACGACCCTCCTGGAATAGGTATTGAACCTTGCCCTTGGTTCCACTCAGTGTGGGAGGATTTTCCCCCGATTGACATCCCTTGCGAAGGAAATGAGCCTTGCCAGGGATTTCCAAGACCTTGTGAGGAGTAAGCTCCTATCATATATCCCTATGAAGAAATGAATCCTTGCATAGGGTTTGGTTGAACAAATGATCCAGGTGGATATTGGTGGCCACCCACCTATTCCAACTAGCTCCTCATGTCCATTTTTGTTCAGCACGTCCTTCTATAATGCTTTACAATTGTGATTTATACACTTTTGTGGTTGTCTAAAGCCCCACACATTCTCCAAGTGCATACGAGTGGCCTCTCGCCTAATCCAACTGGATTATTTTGTATGTTTTTATGTCAGCACATCTTGTTGTACTTTCAGTGTTGTTTTTGGGCCCTAAACATTGTTTTTTGGCTCACCATAGTTATACTATAGATGAATTCAGAGTCAGACAAGGAAATGTGTAGTTATCTGAAATACCTTTCCAACGGGCTATCATGCAACTAAAACGGAGGTCGTATGCAAAAGTTACGACCCTAGGAAGTTGAGGTACCAAATTACACCAACTTACCCATAGGGCCCACATGAATTTTGGTGTTTCACCTTCTAAGGTTATGTTTTTGGATGTCTAGGGTTTTGGAATTCATGAATAATATGAAAAGGGTCTCTAGAGCCTCATTTTAATCCATTATTCTCAGATGGATGCATGTAGCAGCCACATGTCTTCTCAAAGATAGCTGCCACCATTCAAACAAGTTTCAGTTCTGCAGTTTTACAGTTTCAGCCTATTTCATTATTTAATAGAAGATATTGTTCACTGGATATTTGTGTTATTCTTCCTATATCTATGTTTATTGTATTCAGTCTATTTATCAGTTCATTCCGCTCCTAAATCCAGATCAATGGTATTAGAGGGGTCTGCTCTTCATTTATTTTTCTTCGTGCATGTCCCCAACAAGGTCTAGGTACAAGAAGTTGGGACTCCAACCAATCGAGCCATTACCATATCAGTCGTGCCAAGCCTGAAAAACAACCCATGGGAGATGAAAAGAAATATGATGGATCAGGTGATCCTATTAAAATTTTTCTCGAGGAATCCCTCGCACAACAAAGGAACAAAATGATGGACAACTTCGCGCAGATCTTTCGACAGTTGCCCATGAGAGAAGCATCTTCATCAATCAGCCATGCAACCCACTTCAAGGTAGAGGTAAATTTTGATATTCCATTATTTGAAGGAATGATAGATGTGGATGTTGTATATAAATGGTTAAATATGCTCGAAGGATATTTTTTAGTCCACAATTTTTCCAATAGGGAAAAGATCACTTTTGCACTCCTCAAGGCCATTGCCCATGTGAAAGACTGGTGGGATACTTACTCTGAGAAAAGGACCATGTCTACAATTTTTGTGGTGGTCACTACATGGGATTCCTTCTGAGATTCCATTAAATAAAAATACTACCCTGTTGGAAGCTATGAGGACCAGTACACCAGATGGACCACCCTACTTCAAGAAAGGGACCAGACATTACTAGACTTCACCAATATTTTCCATACCCTACGCACCAAACTTGGTATCAAATATTCTAAGCATCATATGGTGCTCAAATACCACGGTTTTTTGCATAGATACATTCAAACAAAAATGGATTTCATGGACATCACCTCGTTGGGCACGACTTATAGATACGCTATCAAGATTGAGCAAAAAATTAAGCAGAAATGACGATAGTTTGGATCTGCAAACCCCTCACAGCCGAAGCAGGGAAAAGGCAGCCCCAAGCCACACAAAAAGGGACCAAGTCAAGATGGCCTCCCTCAGGGCAATCTGTGCAAGCTGCAACACAAGAAGGGAAATGAGAAGATGAAGAAGGACACGGGAAAATGGTGTGAGTACCATAAAAGTCCTTGGCACAACACCAACAAATGTCACTCCAAGCTGTCCCTCATGGTCGAGCTGAAGGCTTCTGAGTTAGAGGTCGATTCTGATTCTGAGTCAAATCATGAAGGAGGGAAGTAGATTATCGATGCTGAAACCAGTGCCATGGTCGCTACTGTTAACACCAATTCTTGTAATGGGGTGTTTTCTCTCTGGATTCGAGCCCGTGGCGTAAAATGCGAAGAAATGGGGCTTAAAAACCCATAAAATGAATTTTATCCAAGGTTGCAGCCATGAGCGCAATGCGCAACATGTAGAAAAATTCCATTTCGGGTTAAAAATGCTAGCAGACAGGTAGCTTCAGTTTTCAATGGCGAGGATCCATCATGGAGGAGATCGACGGTCATTGGGTTATTGTGATCAATAGAGTTGCGTGAAGTTTAGTGCAGGAGATAGCACCCATATCATTGAAATGATCAAGGCCATCCAATCCAATGGGGACGGGTGGCATCTGATTGCGCAATCACGAGAGTCAACATTTCGGGGTTTTCATTAGCAAGTGCACCCATAGTCCTAAGCCACGAAATCGCAAAACCCTAGGGGTTGGGCCCATGGTCCTAGCCCCTGGTCACAAAGGAAGCAGGTCCGGGAAGGGTGCTAGCACTCATCGCATGGCAAGGTAGGCCCCATATCACCGAAATCATCCTAGCCATCCAACCAAAGGGACACATGGCACACGATTAAGCACCATTGTGATTTTGGCTACCGAGATTCAAAAGAGCAAGGAGTCGACTCCTTCCCATCCCAGTTTCGTGAAATGTGAAGTGCCTTTGGTTTTTAGGTGCAAGGTCGCAACACCTGGGTCATATGGAGTGGGGCCAAAGAAGATGAGGGACGCAGGGCCAAGGTTGTTCAATGGTGAATAGATCGTGGCCATCGGTTTTTAAATCCAATCCAACTGTCGATATGGAGGGTCGCTTCGCGAGTTTGGGCACCAGGAAATTTGAAGGAAGGGGGAGTAAAAATCCCCTAAAGCAGAAATTATGAAATCACCTTTGGGATTGGGTGAGGTCACAACCCACAGTCACATGGTAGGTGGACCCACGATGAAAGGTAAGATCTGGGTTGTTAAAATACACATTTGGTTGCATGAGTACATTGTGCTAAGCAACACATAAATCTAGGCGGTCGAAATATGTGCGCCCAGATCTACGACCGAGGATCCATATCGGAACCCCCTCGTCCTTCTGCCTTTAACGAGGGGGGGGTCTGAGTTGGTGGTTTTCCAATGCGGGACCCTCACT
>ML788258.1:134377-146663 GCA_009831015.1 Picea engelmannii
ACGTTGTTCCTGGATGGTTATGTCACGTTCGATTGCAGCCCACGATCTTTCTAACTCAGTCCTATTTGTTGCAGTTTGTAAGATGGTGTTAAATAGGTTTAATGCAATGCTAGTTTGATCGTGTAGACCAGGCTCTATGTTTGGTTGTCTACCGTTCGGGACTGTCATGGGTAATAGGATTTTATATTTTTATAAAAGAGGTTTTTAAATGATTTGTTACTTCAGATTTTCGGAGAAAATGTTAAAGAAACAACTTTAAAACCTAAAACAGAAAATTAAAGACACAATCAAGGTCGTTTCCTGGTTTGTGACAATTTTGAATTTGTAAACAGTGAAACACAACAGAAAGAAATATAAGGCTTTAATATGGAAAGAATCTTATATTTCCATTAACAAGAATGAAAGAGATAGAGGATTTCTAACAAAAGAAAATATTAAGGAACAGAAGGTTACAGGTCTTAAGATTACTAAAGCAATCTCAGAGGAAAAACTGTAACACATTCAACATCCAAACCAATCTGATACCATAAACAACAAATGCCTATAATTTCCAATTGATTTATTTGCTAGAAACATACATTAAGAGGAATATTTAACAGATGAAATTAGACAAGGGAAAGAACATAGTCACGAATTGCAGGATCCAGAATCTTGTTGCGAATTTAAATCTGATAAACTTTAAAACTGGTAGTACAATAATCGGCCTTCTCCCAAAAATTTTGAAGCCTTGTTTCAGCCTTTCGAAATTATATTTATACATTTCTGTCCAAAACTTTTGTTGGTAACCAACCAACTTCCTAATCTTTTAGTTGCATAAACTATTATCAACCGTTAACAATTTATTACAAAATTCTAAAAATAGAAATATTTACAAAGTTTTAACTTTGAGTCGATGAGCTTTCTTTATCTGCTTCAGCTGCTTGAACATGTTTTTCTAAAAATTTCACTAAGGCCTTAGGAGCCTCAGGTATCTCGTTTGCTTCAAAAGAAAATAAATTTCTTTGTAGAGCTGGCAACTGTGTTGCAATTGTTTTCTCTGTGGATTTAACTTTTTCCAATCTTGAACTGGGAGCTATCATTAATTTCTCAATTTCTGCCATATTAACCATCTTGATATTTGAGATTTCCATTTTCTTCTCTTCAAATTCCTCCTTTGTCTTCAGTTGATACATGTTTATGTCGATTTCTCCTAATGAATCGGAAAAACCATCTGTCCCGATATGTGTTGATTCTTTTTCAATGAAATCAAAAATCTTTTGGCAATCTTCATTGACTCCCTTTGTAATTCTTTTATAACTTTCCAAGTTTGTTTCCCAAACCTTTATCATTGCATCTCCTTTCAACTACTCTGAAATGGGTAAATTCTGTGATTTTCCAGTTTCTTCCTTCTGTAAAGCAGTTATTATCTTTTGGAAAGAATTTCTTACCGCTTTAGCTTCCCTTTCTTTTTGCACTGCCTTGTCCATAGATCTCTTGGATTCTTGATAGTAATTCTGGATCATTTCCATATTACAGAAAACCTTCTGTTGTTCTTCCTCAATACTTACATATATCTCTAATGATTTATTCTTGAACTGATCTATCTCAATCACTTGATTGGTAATGGAAATGATTTTATTTTGCAGAGATTTATTTTCATTTCCCAGCTGTTGTACTTGGTCCTGAGTTACCTGTATCATATTCTTTGCCTCATCCAGATTTTCATTTAGCTTTTTAATTTCCTGGATATATTTTAGTCTGGCTTGCTCAATACCTTTTTGTATTCCCCAGCCGATTATTTTTTCATTTTCTTTCAACCTATCCTGTAGCTGTGTAATTTCCTGATCTTTCTGCTCAATCATAGTGATTAAATTTCCCACGGAGTACATATTGGCCAATGCTATGGCCCCCATAGTCCCTGCTAACTCTATAGCAAATTCACTTTCTTTTAGCTTTTTCCCATAAATAATAATTTTCTGTTTTTTAACTATTCTTTCTCCTATAGGATGCAATTCCTGTTTTAGCACATCTCTCCATTTTTTGCTGAAAAAATAATCCGAGGAAGGTATTTCATCTCTGCTAATTGGTTCCAAGTCACTCACGTACAGAATTCCTTCATGAGGGTTCCCAAAAGTAGCTTGCAGTGGGGTTAATGTTGTAATGGGACTCCCAAGTTCCTGCGAAGTTGTTCCCCCAACTGTTTCTGGAATATCATCAAGGTTTATTGGATTTCTCTCTGCTCCTTTTCCTTTTTCTGTTTGTGTTTCCTTGATCTGGGAACTTTCTGGATTCTGAGGAGGAATCTCAGAATCTTTCAATTTACCTTTAACACTTGTATCATACTGAATAATGGTTTCGAGACCTGGAGGAATGGTTTCTGGCACTTGCTCTGTTGTTGACACTTCGCCCTGCAAAATATTTGGTAAACACTGTCTTCTATTTCTTTAAAAGGATGAAAACCCCACTTGTGCATCAGGTGACAAGGTTTGTACTCTGCTCTGAACTTCCTCATATGACTTAGCATTTCTGAAAATATCATCATAAAATGAATCTTCATGTTCATATGCTTCCAATCCACATTGAGTAACATGTCGATTGATAATTTGATATGGATCATGTTTCCTGTGTTCTATATCCACTAATTTTACTTCACTCAATGATTCCGCTTCTGACTTAGAATGACCAAAGTTTAATAAAGCAAATTTCCCTAGATAAACGGGAAAAGACAGCCATGACTTCTTCTGTTGAGCTTTTAGTTCTAGTCCAATACCACCATTTACCAACTGATGAGCTACTTCTCTGTAAATTAACCTATCTGGGAGTATCTTTGGGAGTGCATGTGGTGGAATAGAACATCCATAAACCCTAACATATGAGAAATTTTCTTCAATGAACCAATTAGCCACTGTTTTAAGGTTTTCTATTATGGTATTGGAAATGTGAGGAGGTTCGCATCCGAATAACATTATTTGTAGAGGAATAATGACATAATGACATACCTCATAAAAATTATCTTTGGAATTTTCTTCCCACATAGCTGAATGGTACTTATGGACAGGCTCTGTACAAGAATCATTCCAACTCCAATTCATTAATGGGAATGGAGTCTTAAAGCAAACAGCATCCATTATAGAAGTCGACATATAAAAGGCCACTGGTTGTCCCTTTGCCCTAGTTGTTTTGTAGTTTATAACTTCTGAGGCAATGTTATCTGATAATATTTTATGCCAATTGAAACTATGCCCTTCTTAAACTTCTTCTAAAAATGGTGTCCAGTCTGCATTGAAATGAAAAGGATCTTTTCTTCCAAAGAGTCTACATAACATCATTCCTAAATACACCATGTATTCATTTAGGGAAGCTGTGGCATAAATCCCATGTTCATTAGCTCTAAACTTGTTCTCATCTCTTGCCCATCCTTTAATCATATCAGGGTATGTTTGGCCACCTTCTACACATTCTTTTTCTTGAAAAGCAACTACAAACTCTTTATTAAAAGTGTGCCTATAATTTGGAGATAGCTTATACATTACTTGTATATGTTCGGGCCTGAATGAGCTGATAACAACTCCTTGCCCGTTTAGGATACTTCTTGTCGGAACGTCCACCTTATCCAGTGCCCAGACAATCATATCTATTTATGAAACCAGTCTCGGGCGTGCAGCAACTTTATGGACACTAGTCTCGGAGATGATTTTCCCCACCATCATCCGAATATGAAATCTCATCTTCCATTTTCTTTCCAATTGCAGCCCATGATTTAACATTGTGTACTACTCCAGCTGCAGTAGTGTCTGAAATGATATCGCCTTCCGGTTGTTCTTCGGTTTTCTTTGAAGCCTTTTTGGGCGCCATGATTGTATATTCACCAACTCTGTATTCAGTATCTCAGCAGCAAGATTCCAAAGCGAACAAAACTGCAAATGGCAGAACAACCCAAAAGAAGAGGAAAAACTATGTGTTCACTAGAATACCTGTAGTAGAGCAGAATTCAGTTTCGAAATAATGTAAATGTTTCAAAAATTATTTCGAATATATCGTAAAATCCTTGAGATTTGTTCATCTGTTATGAAATAAATGCAAAAGATATTCCTGATAATATGCATTAATGTTTGTACCTGAGTTCTTTCGGTGTTTTCAAATATGATAGAAACTTACCAAATTGAATAATTTTGCATTAATGATCATTTATTAAAAGTTTAAAACCTTAAACTTTGTTTCAAAGAGTGATTAATTAACGTTATTTTTTATTTGAATTGAAAACTCTTTCATCGGGGTTTCGAAACTTTCGATGTCAAGGAAATAAGTCACCGTAAAACCCCGATCGCCGAAATCGCGATGTATTATTTAGTTAAAACCATATTATTATCTTGATTAATCCGGATTACCTTTTCGGGGTTTCGTTAATCAAGAGCTCAGAAATCGGGAAATCGGGAATCGAGGAATTGGAAAATTCAATGATATGATAATTGTTGTTCGCAAAATCGTGAATCACGATTTGTTGATATGATTAGTTACTCTTAATTAAGTTTAACAGTAGTTAGATTAATTTCAAACCTCTCTTAAGAATTAAATGAAATCGAGGATCGGGAAATCGGGGAATGCGATGACAATTTTCTTTGTTCTCTCAAAACCGCGAATCGCGATTTCCCGATGAGATTAATTTAAAGTTAAAACCCTTTTTTAAATGTGATTTAAGTAAATGATGAATTAATCAAGGATTAATGTATCGGGAAATTGGGGATCGGGGTTTCACTATTTGATTTGTATTGAAATTTGTTATTTCAAAACTGCGAATCCCGATATCCCAATACGAATTTAACATTTCTTTAAGTTTTATCATTACTGTTTATTTAAAATATTATTTGAAAAAGTGTTTGGAACATACGTTAGTTTAAATTTTAACCATTCTTTTTCCAAAAATGAATCACAAAGGCATTTCGAATTCATCGAAGATGAAAAGTTTTGTTTTAAAAATTTTATATAATGCAAAGACTCAACGATACCAAAAAAAAAATTATCCTTAAGGTAAAAAATCAAGTTTTGTTTTAACACCCCCATCAATACCGACTTTCCTGATGAACATATATTTTACATCGCTTCAGATGATCCTTGGTATGGCGACCTTCTCGTCTACCTACGAACTCAAAAGTTCGATAACCATCTATCACGAGATGATCGTCGACGTATTCGCCATCAGGCCCCCCGCTATCTCCTCATCGGAGACATCCTATACCGGTGGGGCGTCGACACCATTCTTTGTCGATGCCTGACTATTGACAAGGCCGACAGAGTCTTAAACGACTGCCACAGCGGTGCATGTGGGGGTCATCTTTCGGGTATATCCATTGCTCAAAAGATTATCCGAGCAGGGTACTTTTGGCCTACTCTGTTTCATGATTGCATTCATGCCGTGAAATGATGTGAGCAATGTCAGCTCTATGCCAACAAAGCCTGAGCTCCCCCCACCCTTCTTCACCCTGTCATTACTTCCGGCCCTTTTTGTAAATGGGGCATCGACTTTATGACTTGTAATCCCCCCTCTAGCAATGGTCACAAATACATTGTTGTCGTCGTTGATTACTTTACTAAATGGGCCGAAGCTATGCCCACTTTCAACAACACCGCTAACACTGCAGCGCATTTTTTCTTTAACCATGTCATATCCCGCTTTGGAGTACCCCTCCAACTTGTTTCCAACCACGGGAAACACTTTGAGAATGAGATCTTCGTCGAACTCTCCTCTCGGTTACGCTTCTCTCACGAGTTTTCCTCACCATATTACCCTCAGTCAAATGGACAGGTCGAGGCAGTGAACAAAGTCCTCAAGACCATGTTACAGCGCACGGTTAATAAACATAAAACCAATTGGCATCACATGTTATTTTCCACGCTATAGGCTTATCGAATGACAGTAAAAACCGCTACAGGTTTCATGCCATTTCATTTAGTCCATGGGATCGAGGAAACTCTTCCCATCGAGTGTGAAATTCCCACCTTATGCACTGCAATTGAGCTATTACTTGACACTGCTCCAATGGAGCAGCGCTTGTTGAACTTGGAGTCTCTGGATGAAGATCGTCGATCTTCCTTACAGAACAACGAGGCAGCTAAAAAACGATCCAATGCTACCTTTGATCACCATGTCAACCTTTGATCATTCCACGAACGCGACCTCGTCATGGCTTATGATATCGCTCATGATACCTTTGGCCCCGGCAAATTCGAATCACTTTGGCATGGCCCTTATATTATCCAACATTGCCTCACCAAAGGCGCATACATCCTGGCCTCTCCTGAAGGCCTCTCTCTTAAAAAACCCGTCAATGGGTTGTATCTCAAGAAATTTTATGCTTAAAAGTAGTCATTCTACTTTAGGTTATTTCTTTTCTAGTGTTTTTAATCTTTTTTCTTCTCCCCTATTGTCTAAACTATCCTTTGTGCTATTGACAAATGCTTCCTCCACCAGCCTACCACATTGGTTATGCCGACGGTGCCAGTCGTTGGAGGCAAAATCTCGCTTCAGCTGCTTGGTCTCTCTACACCCCCTATCGCGCACCCATGCGCATATAATCGGTGTACAGGTGCGCACACATGCGCGCCTCTCACCGCGTCGCCTGCGCATGGGGGTACCACATCCCCTAAATATCCCTGTACATCCCCCTGTACAAGCCTTGCCCAAAAATTGAAAACCTATTTCTATGCAGGATGATCAGACCACTAACCTGATACTCGCAAAACGTCAATCAGATGCCTTTTCCTCCCCGAATCTCCAAATCTCCTCTGAAAACAACTCGTCCAATCATTGTTGTAGCAGGTACAAATGAGGTGGAAATGTGGGCCCTACAACTATATATAGGCCTTTTTCCAAACTTCCACTCACCATTCCGGGAGCCCACGGTGTCCATTTTTCAAACCGTCTTTAGCCACGGGATCAACATCCCGCCACCTACATCACAGCTATCCCTAGGTCACTTTTTATCCTAAGCCCCCGGGGTGCCTTTTTTTCATATCATGGTCAGGTATGCACGCACATTGTCATATTTATCTAATACATGCTCATATCTTTGATTCTCTTCAGATATTGTTCACTTTGGGTATTTGTTTCTTATATGTGTAGGTACTTGCTCCTCATCCCTCGGCATCACCCCTTCAGGTATATACTCAGCACTAGCATGTAGTCTTTCCTACTGTATCGCACTTTCATTTCCGGTCACACCCTTTGATGTTTACCTCTAGGATCTTCATTCCCGGCTCTGCAGTACCCACGCCTCCATTTGCATCAACGGTACTGTTACCCGGTAGCATTCTAACCCACATGAGTTGTCCCATTCATAGCACCCTTTGCCACTTTTTAACACTCATGCTGTTTTTCACAACCCTTTAGGGATGGGAGTCCTGATAGTCTTTCATCATGACGTGAATCAACCACATACTCCTTCTCCTCATTTTGCTAGCTTTCCCACATGGACTCCCATATTATCTCTTCACGGTTCTATTTTTTACCTGCACCTCCGCAGTATCATGAACCCTTCATTTCATCCACCATCATTTTGCCCATCTGTGAACCTATCTTCATTTCACCTACCTCATACAGAAACTCACCAATGGGGCCCCCACCCTTCATCGGTTTTCCAAGAAAATTTTGCCCTCCCTAGGGCACTCATTTCACACTGGGGCACCCGTTTCTGTATTTGTACATTTCTCCCCAATTATTCGTTATTTATTGTACAAACGCCTTTATTTCCAGTCATTACATTTTCTTTTGTCATCCCCATTGGCGACTTGCTTCCTTTTGGCCACACGCAACCCATGTCACCCTTGGTTAGAGCATTACTTCTCATCTACCCTTGCCGGCATCGTCCATATCTTCAGAGTACTCCACAGGTCACTTACCTCTACCCTCTGAATTTGTTGACCTTGTCCTGCCTCTGGCACAACTTATCACCGGTCTTGTCGTCCCCCTGACACTTGACCTTGTCACACAGTTGCGGCCACTCTTTATATCATACATCCTTCAACCAAGGGCAGTCTTGAGTTTTCCCACTTTTTGACTTCCTCCATGTACCTCTCCCACTTCCTCACCTCAGTAGATTCCACGAAGTCCTTTGCTTCTGGGAGTCGCGTTCCCCTTTTTTCGACATCAACACCATTTTTTCCAGAAGGGCGACAGTATCTTGATTCTCATTCTCCATTTAATGAGAGATCTCGGACGGCACAGGGTGAAAAACCATTGCTCCCTGCTGTCGTTGGCCCCCATAACATTCGACGCCAACACTTTCTCATGTTATGGTGGGTCTTACTTTGTGACTATTGCAGTTCTTTCTATCATTTTCCGAAGACCTCTGAACCTTGTAGGGCCATCAATGCCCGCATCATCGCTGATACTTATTTCCACGATCATTGCCTATTATTCAGAGTATGTTCCTTTACAGAATTGTCTTCTTCCTTTACCATTACCGCCCCCGAGGGCGCTGCAGTGGTCTACACCAACACTTCAGTCATATTTTTTCAGGGTTACATAACACGAGCATGGGGCATGCCCACCTCGTTTGTACACAATTGTATATTTTTACGCACCTTATGGAAGGTCGGGTCCTACCGGTTCCTTTCTCCTCCAAAGTATTGCTCTGAACGATCCCACTATTGCTCTATCTTACAACAACATTCTCAGTAGAAGAAACATTGATGGATTTTGGCTATACGTATGCTCCTAACCTCATCCATTAGGGGGCATCTGTTATCACTGAAATTTCGTCCGCACATGGCGAAAAGAACTCAGCATCGTCAAACAGTAATGAAGTCATTCATGGCCAATGAATTAATCTCACAGAATTCAAAAAGGGCAAAAAACTATACAAATTTGTGAAAAATTGAAGAGCGCTTTACAGAAGTGGGGCGTGCGCGCACATGCACGGAACAGGAACGTAGCTTGTGCGCATACGCACACGATGCACGGCTGTTAGCGCAAAAATCCGCACACCTGCTAAACGACGCATTTATTGAAGCGGTCGGCCTCCCAACCACTTATGGATCAGCTCCCAAGCCGATTTGACCCTCAAATCTGAGCTGAATCCGAATGGTGGGTTGGTCAAAGACCTAATAATACCCTAAAGAGCCTCTTTTCACACTACAAAGGAGTTACACAATAACCCAATGCAATGCTATAAAAATCCATGAATGCACCTCATTTTCTCAAGGAATTTCATGTAATGTTATGCTGCCTATATTGTTTTAAGGACTCAATCCTTGACAAGAGCACTTTAGCACCATTTCATTGAGCAATCCACCTCTCCATTGAGTGGATTTGCAAGGAGTTATTTCACCACCATTTTCATTTTTCTTGTTGTAAGGAGAGCAAGCTTGTGAGGGTCCAAGAGCCTTCCCTTGGAGGAAGAAGAGACTCATAGTCCCCTTTCTTCTTGGTGCTTTGATTTCATCAATAGATCAGCCTAAAAACATTGGTGATATTGGTCTTTTTGTGTTTGTTATCTCTATATCCATATGCTTATGATTTTAGTTTGTATTAGTTTAATTCTTGCTTATAATTTTGTTTTTCTTTCTCTAACTCTTTCCTCTACAGTTGTCATGCTTAGCAGGACCCAACTGGGCATGTAAGCACCCCTTATTTTCTCACCAAGGTGACGAAAAGGGTGCAACACTGGCTCAAAAATGGACAAGATTCACTCCACTGGTTCAAAATGGACAAGATTTTGGCTCGAAGGTTTGCTCTCTTTAATTTTTATGTTGTTCCTAGTTTTCCTAATGTTGTCCCTATTGTAGATGAATGGGGTGATTATTTGCCCATATTTAGAGAGCATGTAGAGGACAACCCTGCTCAACATCTCCATGATTTTCATGAACTCATGCATCAGTGGGAGATACATCATGAGGATGTATTTTTGAAGATGTGCATGTTCTCATTAGTAGGGGATGCTCATGAGTGGTATCATTCTTTACCCCCTTCTAGCATTTCTTCACTGGGAGAATTTCATGCATCCTTCAGTAGGCACTATCAAGGGTATTATTCCTTTGAGTTTATATATCATAGATGTTGTAAGGAATGTGAGGATAGTGAGAAAGACACAATTGTGTCTTATGAAGGCTATGATGATGAGGAAGGCTCTAAGAATGAGGACCATGAGGAGGGGGATGGTGCTCTGAGTGAGCTGGTAAAATCTCTTTTTGCAGTGATAGACGAGTTGAAGGTAGATCATGAATGTTGCCTTTCTAAAGAAAGCATAGAGGATTTTCCAGTCCTTGGAGAATATGTTCTTGGCAGTCCTACCGATGATGGCCATATTGAAGATTTCATAGCTGAAGAGGCACTATTTTCTGCTCCCAAGGTGCTTGTTGGCCCTATCTTTGACAATTATTCAGATGAGGAGAAGCAGAGCCCCACATCACAGTTTGTTGACCAGAAGGGAAGCCAACCTGTATATGAAAATTATGAATCAAGTTCTGAGCTTGATATGTAGGATTTCCAAGAACAAATAGAAGAAACCTATCCTCTATTCATTAAAAAAAAATATTATGAATAAATCAACTATCCTGGGTCCCCATAGATCATTAAGCAGTAGTTTGAAAAGTAGTGTTTTCCCACATGTCTTGTTTATGATGAATATGAATATGACCCTGGGGAGAGCCAAGGAGAAGAGGAGTAAGAACTAGAAGAGAAACAGAAGGGGCAGTTTGCATCCTATCCAGAGCTTGTCCATGAGTAGCCATAGCCTGAGATCAGTCAACCTACATAATCCTTTCACCCCTTTGGGCCTACCAGAGATATTCAACCACGTGTGAACAACTGTGTAGCAGAAGTGGATTCCTATCAAAAATTGGTTGGAGTCTACCACTGGTCCTATGAGCCTCTGAAGGAATACATGGAGTTGTATTTCCTTCATGCTTTGAAGCCTCTCAGCCTCATCTCGTCAGCACTGGGAGGAGAGATGAAAGATGTAATTGTTTTGTTGTCACAATTGTATCAGCTATTGTCAATCATTGACAGAGTGAAGGAGCTTCCATTCAGGACGTTACTTGATTGGCTATGGTGGAAGTTTTCTTTCACCTATCCCATGTAAAAAATAAATTAGTTTAGGACTGTACATAAATAAGCTCCTTGGAGAATGTGTGTTTATTTTGTTTTTACTTTCGACCTGAATTTTCGGCAGTATGTTTTGAGCTTGACTCCCTAGCCCAACAGAAAGTGATTGGAGCTGCAAAATGAGTTCTTAGAGCATCACAGGGATGACTCTATCCCCCATGGAGCCTAATGTTAACAAAAATTCTTTTAATGGGGTGTTTTCTCTCCGGATTCGATCTCGTGGCGTAAAATGCAAAGAAATGGGGCTTAAAAACCCATAAAATGCATTTTATCCAAGGTTGCAGCCATGAGCGCAATGCACAGCATGCAGAAAAATTCCATTTTGGGTAAAAATGCAAGCACATGGGCAGCTTCATATTTCAATGGAGAGGATCCATCATGGAGCAAATCGACAGTCATCGGGTGACTGTGATCAAAAGAGTTGCGCGAAGTTTAGCACAAGAGATAGCACCCATATCGCCGAAATGATTGGGGTCATTCGATCCAATGGGGACAGGTGGCAACTGATTGCGCGATTCTGGGAGTCGGCATTTTGGGGTTTTCATTAGAAATTGCATCCATAGTCCTAGGCCGAAAAATTGTGAAACCCCGGGGGTTGGGTCCACGGTCCTATCCCCTAGTCACAAAGGAAGCGGGTCCGGGAAGGGTGCTAGCACTCATCGTGTGGAAAGGCAGGCCCCATATCACCAAAATCATCCCAGCCATCCAACCAAAGGGACACATGGTGCACGATTAAGCACTGTCGTGATTTTGGCTACCGAGATTCATAAGAGAAAGGAGTCGACTCCTTCCCGTCCTAGTTTTGCAAAATTCGAAGCGCCTTTGGTGTTTAGGTGCATGGTCACAACACTCGAGTCATATGGAGTGGGGCCAAAGCAGATGAGGGATGCAAGGCCAGGTCTGTTCAATGGAAAATAGATTGTGTCCATCAGTTTTTAAAGCCAATCCAACCGTTGATATGGAGGGCCGCTTCGCGAGTTTGGGCACCAGTAAATTTGAAGGCAGGGGGAGTAAAAATACCCAAAAGAAGAAATGTCGAAAGCGCCTTTGGGGTTGGGCAAGGTCATAGCCCATAGTAACATGGTAGGTGGACCCATGATGAAAGGAAAGATGTAGGCCGTTAAAATCCACATTTTGGCATGCGAGCGCGTTGTGCTAAGAAGCACGTAGATCTGGGCAGCCGAAATCTGCGCGCCCAGATCTATG
>ML788258.1:146780-198326 GCA_009831015.1 Picea engelmannii
CCTTAAACTACTTACCATTCTCTTCCCCCTCCGAGTAGACCGCTTCCCGCCTTCGCTTACCGCTGCCTCCTCCTAATGCCATCTTTCCTCCACTCCATCTCTCCCCTCACACCTGTCCTCGACTCATTTCCATCCCGACCTTTCTCTTTCCCCCTTTCCACCTTTCACTTCCCGACACCTGCCTTTCTCCCCTCCATGTCATCTCTGACATGTCGTCATACGCCCCATTGCATCCTCCCCTTTGCCTCCACGTCCTCTCTCGGCGCCATGTCTCCCCCCCCTTCCCACAACTTTACACCTCAGCGCCAACATTTCAGACGCCCATGCACACCCAGTGGCCTGTTGATCACGCCCATTGCCTCAACCTTGTCAGCTCTATCCACGTCCTCCAACCGAGTCCCTCTACGAAATTCCAACAAAGAAACATATGGCGTAGGAGGGGTTGTCGCGTTATACAGGTGCAGTATTGAATTGGGCCTCTCATGATCCAAAGAAAGTAGTTATTAAGGTTGGTGGTAGCAGTTGAACATCATTTCCACCAGGAATGGAAGCTCAGGAAGGACTGTCAGTCAGTCGTTGGGTCTGACAGAGATCCCTTCTAAAGAGGAGTTGCATGGGAAGTTTGAAAGGGAAAGCCCTGATGTAAAGATTTGCATCCGGCTGAGGAAGGCATGCACATAGGAGACTGTAGGTGTGGTCTGACTGAAAAGACGCGACGAGAGGGAGGCTTGAGCACGTCCCTATTGTTTACGAAATTTTTGAGTATGTGTATGGAGTTTTGTAATTTGGTAAGGGTCTTTGGTTGAGTAGAGCTCCCATTTTGTAATATGTTTTGACACCAGAGTTGTGTCTGGTTATGTAATCAATTTGATACTTTCAGTTAATAGAAGTCAGTTTCCTTTCACATCTATGTAAATCCTGTACTAAAACACTTGGAATTGGAGGATCCAGTCGAAGATCGTTATGTTGTTATGATGGAGGTTTGATCATCGTAGTATCATGATCAGTTTTACTCAGTTTTATAGGTTGTCTTTTTCTCTCTCGCACTGAATAGCTTAGAATTGGAGGATCCAATCGAGTTGTTATGGCCACATTGTGATGTAGGTTTTATCATTGTGTGGTTGTGACTATGTCATCTGGGCACATTTTAATGTTTGAAACCTGGGTTTGAAAGCATCATCAAGCCTGAGTTTATCTTCTTCAAACTACTGGAAGGTCGGATGCCCATAGCAGTCTTGTTCTCATCTTCTCACCATGTCTTCCCTCTGCTCACCTTTAAACTCAATTCACTGGTTGAAGTTAATATGGCCCTCACTTCCTTGTGCATTTCTTGTTCGGTTCTGTGTTGTAACATCATTCTGGTGTTGAGTTTTGGCCATTGACCACCCATTTAAAACCAACTTGTGACATAACACTAATGGGCATTAGGCTTACCCCTGCCGCAATCCAGGGGCGACCTCTGGTGCTAACAGTTACCACCAAAGTCTAGCCAAGTGAACCAGAAGAACAAGAGGAAGGTGAATGTCTCATTCACTCGCATATGTGGGTCAAGGGTTACTCTGATTCATTTCATTGTCGACAACTATAGTCAAAAGAACCTGATTTCAGCAGAGGTCATCAAGCGGCTAGACCTACCTATGACACTGCACCCACAACCCTACACCATTGCCTGGATTCGTCAAGGAAGATATATTTGCATCAGCCAACAATGTAGTATGCCCTACAACATCAAGCCTTTCAAATATGAGGTACTATGTGATATTGATCCCCTTAAAGTTTGTGATGTTATTTTAGGACAACCATATTTGTGGAAGCATCATGTTGTGTATGAGTCTAGACCCCACAATGTTATTATTACTTTGGGTAGACAATTGTACAGGATCCCAGAGGTGGCACCGTCTACTGTTTTTTCTTTAATTCCTTCTAAGAAATGTAGTAAGGTCATTTCACAGACCGAGAAGTTCGTCTTCTTTGTGATCTATGATCACAGTAAGCAGAAGGTCTTTGCCACATCTATGGCCTCTACACAACGCCTTTATTTGCAACATAAGCAAGTGGATGGGATTGTGGAAGAATATAGAGACATCTTCGCCTCACCTACAGGGGTACCGACACACTGCCAACTCAAGCATCCCATTGATCTGACCCCCAAATCACCTCTACCTAATGAGCCAGTCTATTGGCACTCGCTGATGGAGAATGATGAAATCAGGCATTAGATTGAAGAGCTTCTTCAAAAGGGGCACATCAGACCCAGCTCCTCCCCTTGTGGAAGCTCAATTGTACTGGTGCAGAAGAAGGACAGGACTTGGCGACTCTGCATTGATTACAGGGCCTTAAACAAAATCACACTCAAGAACCACTACCCCATTCCCAGGATTGATGACCTTCTTGACCAACTCAAGGGGGAAAAGTTCTTCAACAAGATTGACTTGAAGTATGGCTACCACCAGGTTCCCATTGAACCAACTGATGTCTGGAAGACAACCTTCAAGTCTAAAGAAGGTCTCTACAAATGGCTAGTCATGCCCTTTGGCTTAACAAATGCACTGGTAAATTTCATGAGGTTGATGAATGATGTATTGAGACCCTTCACCAACTCCTTTGTGGTATTATATTTGGATGACATCCTCATCTTCAACAGAACATGGGAGGAGCACATGCGGCATATTCAATAGGTTTTGAGAACTCTGCGACAACACACACTTTATGCCAACTTGGAAAAATTCTCTTTTGGTATGAATATGGTCCAATACCAGGGATACATTATTGATGAGCATGGGGTACATGTTGATCCAGCTAAGATCCAAGTCATCCGTGACTAGCCAGCCCTGAGCACATTGACTAAGCTTCAGAGCTTCTTGGGACTAAACAATTTCTACCGACGGTTTATGTTGGGATTCTCCCATATTGCATGGGCCCTCAGCTAGGTGACCAAGTGCGGTGGTAGGGCCAAGTTTGTATGGGGGAAGGAGAAGCAATGAGCATTCGATGATCTAAAACATCGCTTGTGCTCAGCTCCAAAACTCTCCTTTTCCGATCTGCAACACCCATTCAAGATTGAGACTGACACATCTGACTATGATGTGGGCACAGTTCTCACTCAACACAGGCATCTTGTGGCATACCATAGTGAGACACTCTCCGATATTGTTCGGAAATACCCCACCTATGACAAGGAAATGTATTCCATTATACAAGCTTGTCGTTAATGGAAACATTACATTCAGGGAAAAGAGACAATCATTCACACTGATCACAAGCCTCTACAATTCATATAGACATAGGGGGAATTACAGAACGTCCGCCATCAGAAGTGGTCCACCTACTTGCAAAAATTCCATCTCAACATCAAGTATAAGACAGGTATCTCCAATCATGTGTTGACTCCCTCAGTCGGCCTCTTGTGGCTGCACTCACCACTGTGCTTCATTCCTATGGACATGAAGCATCAGAGTGGCCCCAACTTTACTAGCAAGATCCAAACTTTTCCACCACATATCATCTCTTGGATATAGGCGCCACTGTCACTGATTTTGAGATTCAAGACAAACTCTTATGCCACCTAGGCCATCTCTATGTTCCGAAAAGAGAGTGTGAAAAGATGATTTGGGAATCCCACTACAGTCTGGTGGCAGGGCATTTTTGCATAGATAAAACTATGGTCGTTCTTCAAAAACATTTTTATTGGCCAAAAATTCGATAGGATGTCAGCAAGTATATCATATATTGCATTGCCCATGCCATTTCCTAGCCAACCTTCAAGAAGCAAGGCTTATACACCCCTCTTCCTATTCCCGAGAAGCCATGGGAATCCATCTCAATGGATTACATGTCTGGTTTGTTGTCCACCAAGCACATGAATGACTGTGTGTTTGTAGTCATTGCTCGGTTTTCAACGATGGTCATCCTCACAACCTGTAATAAGAATGCCACAACGGCATAGACTTCCAAGCTCTTATTCGAACGAGTTTGGGTCCACTTTGTGATACCACAGACCATCATCTCCGATAGAGACAACAGGTTCCTCAACACCTTTTGGTCGAGTCTCTGGTCTCTGTTGGACACCAAGCTCACAAAATCCACTGCTTTCCACCCCCAAACTAATGGACAAACTGAGGTCATCAATCAAATGATTGTGCACATCCTGTGCATGTACAATTCTAAGCATCCTCATACATGGGATGAGAGTCTTCCATATATCCAACACATATACATCAGGGCTCTCCATAGTTCCATCAGCCATAGCCAATTTCAGGTGGGTCTGGGATTCCAACCCTTGGGACCCATTGATGTTGCACTTCCTCTTGCCACCACATAGATAGACTCTTCCCCTGATCAGTCTACGATCAACAAATCCACCAGATTCATTGAGCAGATTCAGCACATCCTCCAACAGGTCCAGGAGATTTTGCATAAATCCAATGCTAAGTACAACTAGTGCCATGATCAACACATGGAACCACACTAGTTTCAGGTTGGCGACAAAGTTTGGTTACATTTGCAGAAGGAGCATCTCACTTGCCCCATCGAAATCTCCACCCACTTATTTATGGGCCTTGCACTATCACCAAGGTTGTGGGTAGCAATGCTTTTGATCTCAACACTCCACCCTTCCTTGGTCTACATATAGTATTCAATGTGGACCTCCTTCGACCATATTTTCCACTGTTATTGGACACCTATGAGATCGTTGAACAACTGACACCAATAGATCTCAACCATGAATGCATGGAACAACAATCCACTGATATAATCGTGGACACAAAAGTCAAGGGCACTCACCAGCAACGGCTCCAACTTTATCGGGTTGTCAAGGCAGGGAAACTCCTACACCAAGGCAAGTGGCTCACCCGGGGCCAAATCTAGCATAATTTTCCTCACCTAATGGGGGACGATTGATCTAAGTGGATATTGGTGGCCACCCACCTATTCCAACTGGCTCCTTGTGTCCTTTTTTGTTCAACACGTCCTTTTGTACTGCTTTATAATTGTAAGTTCTAAACTTTGGGCTTGTCTGAATCTCCACACATTTTCCAAGTGGATACGGGTGGCCTCTTGCCTAATCCAACTGGCTTATTTTGTATGCTTTCATGTCAGCACATCTTGTTGTAATTTCAAGGCTGTTTTGGGGCCCTAAACGTTGTTTTTTTTGGCTCACCATAGTCAGACTATAGACAAAGTCAGAATTTGACGACAAAATTTGTATTTATCTGAAAGATCTTTCCAATGGGCTATCACACACCTAAAATGGAGCTCATATGAAAAATTTACGACCCTAGGAAGTTGAGGTACCAAATTACACCAACTTACCCATAGGGTCCACATGAATTTTGGTGTTTCACCTTCTAGGGTTAGGTTTTTGGATGTCTAGGGTTTTGGAATTCATGAGTAATATGAAAAGGGCCTCTAGAGCCTCATTGTAATCCATTCTGACCAGACAGATGTGGGTAGCATCCACATCTCCTCTCAGAGATAGCTACCACCATTTGAGCAAGTTTCAATTTTGCAGTTTTACAGTTTCATCCTATTTCATTATTTAATAGAAGATATTGTTCACTAGATATTTGTGTTATTCTTCCTATCTCTGTGTTTATTGTATTCAGACTGTTAATTAGTTCGTTCCGCTCCTAAATCTGAATCACCAAAGATGGGGTTAACCCATGTCGAGAAAGAAGACGATGAGAAAGCGTTATTTCCAAAAGCACCAAACAAAGAAAAAGGCATAGACCCTACCAAAATCATATATGATTAAGGTCCATGACTCCCCCCCACCGAACAAACTAGAGCTGGTGTTAAGCCCGATTGGTTGTTGGAAAACACCTTCAAGCAAAGGGGACAAAGGAGGGATATGACCCCCACCATAAGGGATAGTGTTAAATGGGGTAGTGGTTCCCACAAAAGATCCTTGTAAGGGAACATTAGAGCTCCCTGCCCCTAGACCAGTAGTCTGTAGAGTAGAGTAGGTTAAGGTCGAACTAGAGTTGAAACTTGACATCCCATACGAAAACGGATCACCAGAAACATTCTTGATAGAGGGAATAATGATTATATTCGTTGAGGGGACTGTGCCACTTCCCGAAGTTGTGGGTGTCTAGACAGTCGTAGTCTTGATAGGCGAAGCTGGGGGAGGCACGACACCCCCTATGATGGAAGTTGATATGAGATTATGAGGAATATCGGAAGAGGTAGTACTAGTTACTTCCATCATTTCTCATCTAACAAACTGACATTTAGGTGAAGTCACCTCAGGAGTGACTATCTGAATAAGAAGTTGTGCTGATAAGTTAGTGATGAGAGGGTTTGCGGGCCTGAAGTCTTCAACTTCAAGGTCAGAAATGGTGGAATCCTCCGGCGCAAGAAAGTCTTCTCTAGGGGTTGGCTTAGGTATAGTTTCTCGTGGCCTGATTGCTTCAAATGAACCCTCTTGATCTATCACGTACCTTAGTGGTGGCGGAGGTGGCTCCAAAGTAACCGACGGTAGGCCGTGAAGCCTACATGAACGACGGAGTTGTTGATATTCCACCTTGTGAAATGATCAACCGACACTCTAAGGTTAAGCTAGCATGAAACAAAGATCACACACTAAAAAGTTCCTAACGACAATTCAAGAAGCAACTAACTGGAAGGAAGAACAATTAAGCCAATCGACACTAGAGAAACTTACTGGTGAAAGTGTAACTCAAACATGGAAACACCCTCCAGGTATACTTTTCAAAGTGTGATCCGATGTATGCCCTAGGTACTGCAGTATACCCCCGCAATCACCCATGTAAGTCCCTAAAAAAATGCAACTAGGTTTCCATATCCTAGTCAGTCACCAAGTGGGTACAGTTGACAGTCGGGTTGATCGTAATGAGAAGGACAACAAAGTACAAATCCTTTCAAGGGTACTGAAGGAAAATGTTTTGGAAGAAAAATAAGGATATCGAACATATTCGAGGTCCATGAGGCTCCATAGTCAAATGTGATCAGCATAAATCCCAAGAATTACCCTCAATATACGATCCCCACTATGTTCGATCCGGATTTGGAGGGTTTATCTCCTCTACCTTTCCTCACAGGACCTCATTTTTACCCCCCATGTTAGAGGGGGATCCCGACTGACTCTTACGAAACTATACTCTAAGACTCCATGTCACATACTCTTATGTTTGTTTAAGTGGCCTTGAAGAGTTTCATCTCCACACCTATTTCAAGGCCCTAAATCCTAGACTACTTGGTGAATCCTACAAACAAAAGTCTATTTGATTTTAAGTGTTAATCATTGATTTTAAGTGGCTTGATTTACTCAAAAGGGTATGGACGTGCAACTTATGGTGTTTTCAAGAGATGAAAGAGAAGAAATAAAATCTTTAGAAAATTCGTGCAAAAAGAAAACTAGGTTCTACAATTGAAAAATGGATTTTAATCTTTGTAAATGAAAACTTTTCGAAGTGAAATCCAAGATCCTAAAATGCAAAAAGTTTCCTAGAATGCACTTTTCATTTCACAACACAAATGCAAACTACTAAACTTTCAAGGAAATAGTGTAAAAGGAACTTTGGAAATGGAAATATTTTCTTTTGTAATAAACAACCTATGCTACAACTACGAAACAAAAATGCATAACTAAATGCAACTATAATTTTTTTGGTTTTTGAATGCTTATAAAAGAAAATCACAAGTAAATGATACTTTTTTCATTTTTCAAAGCACAATCAAGGTGGAGAAAATAAACCCAAGACTAACACAGAACCTAAGCCACTACTTGAAATTAGGGATTCACTGGAATCCACAGGAGGATCTAATGCTTATAAGTTCACCCTAAACCCTAAAAGAAAACAAAAGAAATAAAGAAACAACAAGGGTTCTTTACAAACTGCAAGATAAACTGAATCTTTAACCCAACCAAACACAATCAACAAAGACCTTGAAGAGTTCAAGAAGGCCTAAGAAGCAAAAATCTTCTTTCCAGGAAAGAAAAAAATATTTTTTAAAAACCCTTCCAAAACACAGAGACACGTGTTGTGCACGAGAAACCTACATATGTATGAGGGATATATACTGTGCATAACGTGTATGTACGTGAGCTATACAGAGGACACAATGCATACACCTTTGAATTTTTTCAAAAAATGAAAAAGGTTTGGACATACAACTGGGAAAGGGAGGCTAATAGGCACCTGGAAGGTGACCAGAGACCCAAAATGACTCAGGAAACTCAGAAAACTAAAAAATAAACTGAAAAATAAAATCAAACCAAAATCTCCCACTGAGACCCTAGAGATACTCCCCAGTGGAGTCACCAATTTTGCTATGGAGAAATTCCCCCTAAACAGGGTCTAAGGAATAGGCAAAGCGATAACTCCCTTAAAAGACCGATCTACCTTTAATCTACCCCCAAAATATCTAGACTTAGTGATAAGAGAAAGAGGGAAGAGAGGTTTAATGAGTGCAGCTTCAATCCTTACAGTTGATGTAGACCTCTTCCTCTTGTTGTTGCCTCCTAGACCGCATATCTCCTCCCAAAGATAACCTACAAGGGGTTAAGAATACAATGCAACAACACATACAATCTCTAATGATCACTTCAAAAACCTAAATATAGATATGAATGCTCAAATTAACAAGAACATGTAGACATAGGGTTTTGGGACAAAGATGATCTCTTTTATTCAAATTCAAGATACAAAGGTTACAACCTTTGCTTGCGACCACTCTACGAACCAAGTCCGGGACCCTCTATCGTGGCTCAAAGTGCATAAATCGCACATTATATTCTCACAACCAACATACCATCAAGAGAAGGAGGAAGGGTTGCATAGGGAGAAAGGATGGAGGGGAAAGATGAGGCTAAAACTCAGAGCAAGATGCAAATCTCAGGCAATGAAAGAGAAGGGATTTTGGTAGAGTTTTCTTATTATCTTGTTCATGCATCCAAATGACTCCCCAAGACCTCTTTTAATATGATAAAAACATGGTTATTTGGTTTGGGGATGAGCTACAAGGGGCAAAATGGTTGGGAAACCCTCCATAGCCCATAAACTCCGCCGAATTCCACACAAGTTTATATTTTTTTCAACTTTTGGAGGTAAAAGTGGGATAACTAGCATGCAACAAGTGTATGTACATGGGCTAACTAGCATGAAACACACTTTTGTAAATGAGCTATTAGTGCAGCAGGATGCGTACACTATCCAAAAAATGGTTTTTTAGAAGGAAGCCTCAACAATATTTTTTGCAAAGTATGCAAATGGATGGGCCAATGTCTTGGATGCATAGATGTGGAATTTTTGGACTATAACACCCAATACTATGGGTCTATAAACCACTAAAGGTAAACCCAACAATGACCTAATCAACGACTCTATGAGCAACTTGAGATTATCCTAACATTTCCCCCTAAGTTTGTAATGGTTTATAGGTTTGTCTAAGTAGGGAGGAATTTGTTTTCCTCGAATAACTTGTAATGTAACCAATTTTTCTTATTTTAGCATACAACCAGAGGATTTGAATAATTTTAGGGACAAGGTGAGAGAGGGTGTGTGTGTGGATGATGACAAGGTGATTTTTTTTGTGACTGGATTAAGGAGCCATACATCCTTCGATGGGATGGAGTACAAGCCAAGCATAAGAACAAAGGCAAGGAAAATATTAAAAGATGGGACATATTGGTTGCAAAACTAAAAGGTAAGTTTATTTCTAAGGACTACCAACTTAATATTTTTAGATAGATGCAAAATCTTAAACAAAGAGGAATTCCAGTTAAAGAGTGCACATAATAATTTTACAGGTTAAACATTATATATGATCATGTAAAAAAGGATGTTGAGAAAGTAGCTAGAAATATTAATGGGTGAATATTTGATATTCAAGATGAAATCAACGTTTTGTCTTCAAAGTCAGTTGAAGAAGCATGTCGGTTTTCTCTTAAGGCAGAAGACAAATTTTCCAGGAAATGAAGTCAACATCGAAGTGGTTGAAGTTTCAAAGGCAGAGGAAAACAAAGTGGCAGAGGTCGACTACAAGTTTAGAAAGAAGAATCCAATAACTCACAACAACAAGAACAATCCTCACAGGGTAATGAGTCCTTTAGAGGTAGAATATCTTACTCTAGAGGTAGAGGTAGAGGATTTTGGGGGAAATGTTTTAGTTGCAATAAATATGTTGGTCATAGATCTTATGAGTGTCCAAAGAATCCTTCAAAAATACAAGGGAGTGCACATATTATCCAAGTTGATTAGGAAAGTGTGAAATCACCTGCTCATGAAGATGTACCAAAGTTTGGAGAGTCATTTCTCATGAAGAGAGTCTTACTAAAGCCTAATAAATATATTCAAGAGCGTGCTCAAAGAAAGACATTGTTCAGAACCACATGCAAGACTAAAGGCAAATATTGCAAGGTTATTATTGACAGTGGAATTATTTATAACCGTGTGTTCACAAAGATGGTTGAAAAATTAGGTTTGAAGAGGACAACACATCCTACTACTTATAAGGTGTCTTGGCTACAAAAGGGAAATCAGGTCTTAGTGACTGAGAAATGTCAAGTGGAATTTCAGATTGGGAGTTATAAAGATTAGGTAATTTGTGATGTTTTACCTATGGATGTTTTTCATGTTCTTTTAGGAAGAGCTTGGAAATTTGACATGAAGGAAATTCATGATGGGAGGAGCAATACCTATACTTTTGAGAAGGATGAAAAGAGGCACACACTTGTAACTTTGAAAGATAAGAAAGCAATTGAAGAGGTCAGTCCTTAAGTGTTGATGGTCAGTGGTAAATAATTCCTACACTAGATTGGAAATGAGGAGTTAAGTTTTGCATTGATTGGAAAACCAAAGATAGTTCTTACTAGTACAAAATTAACTAATCTGCTTGATGAAATTAAGGTTTTGTTGAATGAATTTGTTGATATTGTTGTGGATGACTTACCAAGTGAATTACCTCCAATAAGAAGCATCATTCATCATATAGATCTGATTCCAAGGGCTCATCTACCAAATAAATAATCTTACTTGATGACTCCAAAGGAGAACGAGGAAGTCAAGAATCAAGTTCACAACTAGTTGAACAAAGGACTAGTAAGAGAGAGTTTGAGTCCTTGTGTTATTCCAACAATGTTGAAACCAAAGAAGGATGGAGGTTGGCGAATGTGTATAGGTTCCCGAGCCATTAACAAGATCACAATTAGTATAGATTTTCCTTACCTTGAATGGATGATTTGATGGATTGCTTGAGTGGTGCCATATATTTTTCTAAGATAGATTTTAAAAGTGGATATCATCATACTTCTAGAAGATTTATTTACTAGTTTTGTAAATCTATAAACATATATTTATTTCCATTATAAAGTGTTTTAGATGTTCTAGTCATTAGCATCAACTCTTTTGGTTGTAATCCTAAGGTTTTGGGAGGGATAGAGTCACCCTAACACTGTGAATGTTGTGGCATATTTTTAAAATGAGTGTAACTATTTGTAATTAGAATTGTGGATCATCACACATGTAAAATGACTAGTGTGTTTTATGGTTACGATGTTGCAAATGAATCAAAGAAATTCGCACATAATAATTTCCCAGGGTCATAGTACTTGAAGTCAAAGTTCCTGAGGTCATAGGTGCTTGAAGTTAAAAGTATAGGTATTGATCCTCCCATCATGAATTGCCTTCATGTAAAATTGTCAATCTCTGCCTAAAAGAACATGACAAACATCCATAGGTAAAACATCACAAATTACCTAATCTTTATAACTCCCAATCTGAAATTCTACTTGACATTGCTCATTCACTAAGACTTGATGTCCCTTTTGCAGCCAAGATACCTTATAAGGGAGTAGGATGTGTTGTCTTCAAACCTAATTTGTCAACCATATTTGTAGACACAAGGTTATCAATAATTCCACTATCAATAATAACCTTGCAACATTTATCTTTAGTCTTGCAAGTGGTTCTGAACAATGTCTTTCTTTGAAAAGGCTCCTGAATAGCAAGACTGTTTTCATGAGCAATGACTCTCCAAACTTTGGTGCATCTTCATGAGCAGGTGATTTCACACTTTCCCAATCAACTTGGAAAATATGTGCACTCCCTTGGATTTTTGAAAGATTCTCTAGACACTCATAAGATCTATGACCGATTTCACACTTTCCCAATCAACTTGGAAAATATGTGCACTCCCTTGGATTTTTGAAAGATTCTCTAGACACTCATAAGATCTATGACCAGAGTGTTTATCGCAACTAAAACGTTTGCCCAAAAATTCTCTACCTCTACCTCTAGAGTAAGATATTCTAACTCTATGACCAATGTATTTATCTCTACCTCTAGAATAAGATATTCTAACTCTATGACCAATGTATTTATCTCTACCTCTAGAGTAAGATATTCCAACTCTAAAGGTCTCGTTACCCCGTGAGGATTGTTCCTTCTGTCATGAGATATTGACTTCGTCTTTCTAAACTTGTAGCCGACCTCAACCAATTTGTTGTCCTCTTCCTTTGAAATTTCAACCACTTCCATGTTGACTTCACTTCTTGGACAATTTATCTTCTTAACAATTCATCTTCTTCCTTAAGAGAAAACCTTTGAAATTCCAACCACCACTTCCATGACTTCACTTCCTGGACAATTTATCTTCTTCCTTAAGAGAAAACCGGTATGCTTCTTCAACTGACTTTGGAGACAAAATGTTGATTTCATATTGAATATCAAATCTTCACCCATACGGTATGCTTCTTCAACTGACTTTGGAGACAAAATGTTGATTTCATATTGAATATCAAATCTTCACCCATAAATACATCTGGCTACTTTCTCGACATCCTCTTTTACATGACCATATCTAATGTTTAACTTGTAAAATTCTTAAGTGCATTCTTTAAATGGCATTCCTCCTTCTTTAAGATTTTGCATCTGTCTAAAAAGATTGAATTGGTAGTCCTTAGGCATAAACTTAACTTTCAATTGTGAAACCATTATGTCCCATCTTTTTATATTCGCCTTGCCTTTGTTCTTATGCTCGCCTTGTACTCCATGCCACCAAAGGATGCATGGCTCTTTAATCCGGTCATAACAAATTTCACCTTCTTGTCATCATCCACACTTCTTGTCATCATCCACATTATTGTATTCAAAGTATTTATCCATAGCATTGATCTAGTCAATCAGCTTCTCAACATTCAAATTTCCTTCATACATAGGCACTTCAAATTTTGGTTTGGAGTTATTGATCTAGTCAATCAGCTTCTCAACATTCAAATTTCCTTCATACATAGGCACTTCAAATTTTGGTTTGGAGCTAACTCCCATGATTGCTATAATTAGTTTTTCTTCAACGCCTTCTTCTTCAGGCTCTGCCTTTTCTTCTTCTCTATCACTGACATCTCATGTTTAAACTCATCTTCGAAGTTCTTCTTCTTCTCTATCAGTGACATCTCATGTTTCAACTCATCTTCTCCGTGCAGTCTCCATAGTTTCCAAACACGCTTGAATGTTCCTCCTTTCCTCCTTCTCTATCAGTGACATCTCATATTTCAACTCATCTTCTCCGTGCAGTCTCCATAGTTTCCAAACACGCTTGAATGTTCCTCCTTTCCTCAAGTAGTGTTGCATAGTTTCCAAACACGCTTGAATGTTCCTCCTTTCCTCAAGTAGTGTTGCATTAGCAATTGGTCTTCATCAACCTGTCCTGTCCTTGATCTAGCTCTAGCTCTGAATGCCATTTCTCACAATTTAACTTCTAGTCTATATCTATGCGAAAACAATATTTCACTCTTTGCATTGATACCAAAATTGGTGTAGATCGATCAGATTTGATCTCATTGGCTATATTCTTCCTTCTTCCTTCACCACTGAAAAATCAGGTTGGGTGGAACTTTGCAAGACAAACTGATATATGACGTTGGGTCTCTATCACAACCCTGCCATCCTTTTGTTAGGAATGCTTCTAAGATGTTTGGGTTCTCAAATGGTTGTCTTACCATAAACATATGGGATATACTGAACAAGCTTGGGTAATTGAGAGCATTACTTCTCACAATCTATAAATTAAGCTGACCATTAATTATATAGGTAGCCCAAAGTGTTTCCCCTATCGTCAAACAATATAACCATCTATTATTGTGATACAGGTCTATGGTGGCATTTGACTTAAATTCATTGTATCTTCAACATCAGATGTCTAAGGATGGTCTTTGGGGAGATCCTTGGAATTCAAGCAATGTTCACATATTTATCCAGTACACAATCGACCATGGTTATAAGATATATGCATGGAAGTTTGGTAATAGCATTTAACTGGACCTTTATCATTAATTCTTTCAGCATGTGGTGGGGTTTATTAATCTTTCTTTCAGCATGTGGTGGGGTTTATTAATCTTTCTTTCATTTGTACAACATTGTGACAATGAATATTTTCATTTTGGAGACAGGAAATGAGTAGAGAGGAAGTGGTATTGGCACAAAAGTTAGTGCTACAAAATATGTTGCTAATGTAATTGGGCTTAATAATATTTTGAAAGACATACAAGCATTCTCATGAGAAACCATTAACAGTAGCACCGGATGGATTCTTTAATCCTGATGCAGACAACTCAGATCTGCTACAACTCTATTTGTCTGCTGCAACTCCGTTATCTCAGATCATCTCAAGCACAGACACACATTCTATTACCAGCTTAAATGAATCAAATAACAACAGCATAGACACTCTCTTGAGGCAAGCCCACATTCCATGCAAACACACAAAACTAAGAAAGAAATGAACACAACTGGAATGTCACAGGAGCGTTGTATAAATTCATGAACGGGAACCATTCACTGCTAAAAACCCAGAACTGGAAATTCTCATATACACCAAGCTGATATCCTATTACATTCTTATGGCAGCACACGCACAACTACTCAGAAATCTACCTGACTAATCAGAAACCCTACTCAAAAAAATCTATTAATGGCATACTCATAAATCTACCTGACTACTCGGAAATCTATTAATGGCATGCAAGCCACAAGATGGACATTCCACCCATTTTTGGAATGCCCTCTGCACGCATATCTCCTCACAACTCTAAGTGCATCGACAAAGCTCATGTGAGTCTCATCAATGCTCGTGAGCCTCCCTCTACGCTGCCAATGCTGCCTGCCTCTTCTTATACAAAAAATTGTTGAACGTGGCTTTTCATTGGCATGCAAGACTAACTGTTTTGTGACTGAAACGTGGACCTTCATTGGCATGTAAGAATGCCACGTTTTGGGATGTGTGTAGTTTACTAATTGTGTGGAAGTTTCTGGAAAGGCTACGATGCTCCGCATCATACTTCCTTTGTTTTAAAAAACTCCGAACTTCTAGGTTTAGTGGTATTGCACTCTAGTTTCCTCGTCTTTCTCCACCTATCGAACCATAACTCACTCTCGACAATGTTCCATTCATGCACTCCACACTTCCACGTCAAATATTTCACTCTCTCCATAGATGGTACATATACATGGATCAATTTTGAACTATCCCGATCTGCTTGGGATAATCTGTCAAGTGCCAACACATTTTCCTCTGTAATCTTCACTTCCAAAACTCTGTTCACCTTAGTAACCAAACTCCTTTGTATGAAGTCAAATCTCACCATACCTAGGAAAAGTTTCACCTCAGTTTTTACGAAAATCTTCTTCATAATGATACCTTGTTCAACCATGTTGTGAATGATGTCTACCTTTTCTATATCCAAGAGATAAGTCACATTCCCCATTTCTTCTAGGTACTTGTTTTCTACAACCTGTAAATCAACCTTATATTCAGCAGTTTGATCCTCTATAATCTCCTCCTCCAAGAAGTCTTCAGCTACTAGTTTCTTGTCTTCTCCAATACTCTTCACCAAGGTTTCCACAACATTTTCTGGGATGCAATTAACAACATTGTTATTCTCCTCACATTTACATGCATGCATGTAAGTCTCTACATGTTCAATCTTCTTATCCTCTTCCTACATGCTTTGAACAACACACACATTCTCGGCTTTTGCAAACTCTTCCTCAAGTGCTTCACATTCTTCTAGGTAGCAAAAAAATCCACAACTGAGATCCCCTTTGAAATCTCACTTTCTTGCATGCTCTAAAAAATACATGCATTCTCGTTCTTTATGCACTCTTTCCCAAGCACTTCCCCTTCTTCTAGGTAGCAAAACACTTCCACATCTAAGACCCTCTCTAAAATCTCCCTATTTTCAATTCTTTGATTTTCTTCTTCCTCCAATTCCCTTATTCTTCTTTTGATGGCTCGGATATCTTCTTTTCTTTGTTGTCTTTCTTCGTGTTGTTTGATTAGTTTCCTAATCATTTGTATTTATTCCTTGATCCACTCTTCCTATGCTAGGCTCACTCACTTCACCTTTGGCATTTTTAATTCCACAACAATTTAATGAATCTCTCTTTGGATTCTCAACAACTCACACTCTTAGAGTTGTTCACAATATTGCTTTCCATAGCCAATGAATTACCCAATGTTGCTTTCCATTAGCCAATGCATTACCTATGTGCAATCTAGTGCTCCTTCAAGCACTCGTAGTTCTTCTCTTGAACTAACTCAGCAGTGAAGTCTCCAGCGGTAAGCCAAAATGATGTAGATACCTTAGGCAGATTCAAGTGCAGATATAGACCGCCTCCAAGGAACATTGACCCCTGATTGCTACAGGTACAAACTTGCACATATATTTATGCTATGATACCAAATTGATGAAGATAGCTCAGGTCTACTACAACTATGTTTGTCAGCTGTGAATTTGTTATCTCATATTAGCTCAAGCACACATTCTATTACTAGATTAAATGAATCAAATAAAAATGGCATAGACACTCCCTTAAGGTAGACCCACATTTGATGCAAACACACAAAACTAAGAAAAATATTAACACAATTGGATTTCCATAGGAGTGTTGTATAAATTCATGAATGAGAACCATTCACTATTAAAAACCTAGAAATGGAAATGCTCATATAAGCCAAGATGATATCCTATTACATTCTCAGATGAATAAAAAATAAAAATAAAAGAAGTAAATACAACTAACTAAAGTTAAGTTAAGATGTATGATTCTTATTCTAAGATGCAGTTTTTAAACTAAAACTAAACTAACATATCCTGATAAGGAGCAAAGTAGAAAAATAGATAAATATAGTGAATGATGTGTATTACTTGCATAGAATAAAATTGCAACACAAGTGATATAAAAATTTGACCAAGAATTTGTTTGCAGCCAATAAAAATTGTTCGACAAATCAGGCTACAAAGTCATTGCATTCATAAAGAAAAACAATAACAATTGTAAATCACAGATTATCAATCTAGAAATAGTTCTAAGATTAACTTCTATAATCACAAAACATACATGCATGAATAAGAATAGTCACAATCATACACATAAAAGCCATTGTCTTCCCAAAATGTCTTCAGTCTTTTATTCAGATAACAGTAAAAATACCAATCCTTCACAAAAGAACCAAAAGCCCTCATTTCATTACAATTATCCCATTTATAGAGGTGTTATGGGACTGTGTTTTGATGATCATATTGATAATGGTTGGGATACTGAAGCGATGTTCTAGTTTTCCTTTCCTAATTAGGGCACAATTATGATAATTTGATTTACCCTGCAAAATTTCAACTACAAAAATCATCCTTCAAGGGAGCCCTAACGATTTTTCTCCCGCGTCTACAACTGCCATCCATTTCTTGAAGTCTTCAAGTATGGAATCTACTTGAAGTGACTGTGTCCTCTCCAAGTCAGCCTGACTCTTGTACATGGGAATAATGACCTTCGTTCTGAGGCTTTGCTCAACACGTTGCACGACATTTTCGGTTAGGGTGATGATTTTGGAGGGTTGGATCAGTCTCTTTTCAATAACCTCTATGTTGATTTCGTTGGTTGCTTCGATTTCTCTCTGATCAAGTTTTTCCTGGTGTCCACATATTTGATGATCGTCTGGGTTGATGAAGCTTTGTTGATGTCCCTGAGGGGATCCATTCCAAATAGCGAGAGTAGATCATCGAACGATCTCCATACCTCTACCCAGGATACTGTGACTTGTCCCTTGGTCTTTAACACCTCAACGATCATTTCCGTACCTATTTCTAGCATTCATCGATCACATTTTCTTTGTTCGTAAGAATACGACAAGAGGGTTTTTGAGGATGGAACGATTGGTGGAGATTCTTGCCATTATGTGATTCTGTTGTAAACCTCCAAGGATTCTGAGAGGGAGAATCTTTACTTTTAATTTTTTCCAGTGTGGTCTACTTATCTTTGGCCTCTTTATTATACAACAATTGGTATCCTTCTTCAGCCTCGTCAATTTTCCTTGCCAATTCAACTTCTTTATCTTTGCTCTTTTTCTTCTTTTCACTTAGTTTTTTATTATCTTGGTGGAGGAGAGCTCAGAACTACTCTAGCCGCAACATTCTGTCTGTTTCTTCATCTTTTCTCAGTTGTTATTGGGCCACGTCGGTAGTAATCCTTTCTACCACTTCTTCAAAACTAAATGCACCTCAGAAAACATCCTTGGAGAAATGAGACTCATGCATGGAATGATGTGCTAGTCGTACGACCTTCATGTTTTCATAAAATAGATTTTGAGGGTCATGTGATTTGGGTTCCCCCAAACATAGACATAGCTCCTTAAGTGCTTTTGCTTCCTTTTCAGCTTGCTTCTTGTTTTCCAAAGAATATGAACCCACCTGGATGGGGAAAATTGGACAGTATTTCTTGTTTTTTTATGAAAGGTAAGCAGTGGCCCCTTTTTCAATAGTATGGTATGCAATATCCCTCACCAACAACGTATCAGGAACATACTTTGGTAGTAATTGTGGTGCTCCTGTGGCCCCATAGACCCAAATGTAAGTGTATTATTTCCTCACGTACCAATCCCCAATATCCTTTGAACCTTTGAGAGCGCCCAAGGAGATCTTGTGTGGGAAAAGGTTGAAGATGTCCTTATGTAAAGGGGCCAGGAAATAATCACATATGTCATAGAAAAAACTCTTAAACTTTACCTCCCACAATTGAGAACAGTAACAGTGAATTGGGCCCTTATCCGGAGTCAAAGACCAGTTCAAAACTGGGAATGTGTTTGTGGCACACACAATGTCATTTAGATATGCTGACATGTAGAAACCAGGATTCTTCATGCTCTTGGGATCTTGGTTGTGTTGAGCGATGCTAAACGAGAGGATGGTCACCCAATTGAACACATGGCCATTCTGGGCAATCTTTTAGGCCATTAGGAACCATTCCATCCTAAAATGAGTGTTTCTTTCTTCTCCATAGAGTCGGAAGATCATGGTATTTAACACCCAGTAGGGACTCTTAAGATACCATGATGGAACATACCTTTCGCCTTTTTTTTCCTGTCACTCTTCATCATAAAACCAATATTCCATGAGGGTTTTGAAATCTTCATGCTCAACTCCGAACTGTTAGAGGAAATATTTGTTTAGGTTCGTTGTTGGTTCTCGAGTTTGATATCTAGCTCCAATGTCATCCACTTTGAGTGAGGTGATTGGGAGACTTGAAGCATTTTGTATTAACCATGCGTCCTTTTACAGATAAGTGAAACACCATTTGGTTGCATTGTTGTAAGGAAAAATCTCGAGGCAAGGCGAGTGGCTACATTGTGGATTTTTCTCTTCTTGATATTTTTTTATGCCTCAATGTCTAGGTCATCGAGAGGGAATATTTCATTCTCGAACATGTCCATAATCTCAGCGTAATTGAGGTAGTTCTCCATCCCATCATGGTTGTTGGTGTCAGAGATAATGTATGACTCTGGGATGGGGACTGTAACAGGAGCTCAAGAGGTCTGGTGTTTTTCCTTTTCTAGTGAGCATTATGGACATCTCTTCACTTGCACAAACCAACAGATTACAATTGGTTGGGTTTTTATATTCTTTGCATTGAAATTCTATTCAAGGTGAATCGACTAACGGTCGAAGTCGAGGTGGATCGACAACAGGTCGAAGTTGAGGTAGAACGACAACAAGTCGAAGGTCGAGGAAGTCGACTGGGTAAAGTCGAAATTGAAGATATAGAAATCAAGTCAACCAACAAGAGGTCGAAGTTTGGGCATGAGACAACCGATTAGAGACTAAATTAAGGTCGAATGGTAGTCGACTGGTAAAACCGACTTGGAGTTGACTGTAACAGAATCCCAGGATTTGCGGGATTTGTAGCCAATGATATGCATAAATATGTAACCATTTTTGGGCGCCAATATTTATGGTTTTTCCTGTTGTAAATCCTATAACGAGGTGTGTTGTAAGGCCATAAAGGTTGTTGTTGTAAGGAGATCATAGAATATAATTATGCTGGTTAATGCATGTGTAGTTGTAGGTTACTAGTCATGTATATGTAAGACGAATTAGTTGCAAGGTTGTTCTTTCCTGTGCAATAAGGTATGATGTTGATTATGTCTTAGGTGGGGACCAAGGTTAGACATGTAACCTTTTATTTTGATTGAATGAGACAACAAGAGAGCATAACACTCAAAGGAATGTTGGTTTTCTTGGTTAAGGGTTTCCAGGGTAAAATCTTGGTGTACTGTGTGATTGCTTGTGTCATATGCGTTCTTGATTAAATTATTCTTCTCTTATATTAGGATTAGTGTGGAAGTGTCTTGAATTTCCTTACATGTGGTATGAGATCTTAGTTCTTCCCTGACAAGTGAGTTATCAAAGTGGTGTAATGCTTTGACGAGTATATCAGATCTTGATTTTCCAATCTTGAATCTGAGAACTAAACCCTAGGTACAGTAAGAGTCGTAAGTCATAAATTGTTTTAAAGATTGTTGTAAAGAATGACGAGAAGTTCCAGAATAGATATAGAAAGATTGAATTTCCATAATTTTGAGCTTTGGAAGATTAAAATGGAAGATATTCTTGTAGATAGAGAACAATGGACAATGGTATGTCCAGGTACCCAGCCAACAGGCATGTTGACGGAAGAATGGGAGAAACTCGAAAGAAAAACAAGAAGTACAATACATATTTGTCTTGCATATTCGGTGTTGCTGAATGTCTCGAGTGAATATTCGGCCAAGAAACTGTGGGACAAGCTGGGAATCTTATACCAGTCAAAATATATGGTAAATAAGTTGTTTCTCATAAACAAATTGTAGCTTCTAAGGATGAGTGATGGAAGTTTAGTGACTGAGCATTTAAATGTGTTTAATACTGTGTTAATCCAGTTATCATATGTGGATATAAATATCACTGATGAGGAGAAGTGTATCGGCCTATTATGTTCTTTTCCAGACTCCTGGGATAGATTAGTAGTGTGTATTGGGACCAATACAACCACACTAGTGCTAGAGGACATGGTTGCTTCTCTACTGTAGGAAGAAATGAGAAGAAAGAACATGGAAGGATCAACCAAATATGCTCTTGTAGTGAGAGGTAGACTGGTAGACAGAAATAAAGGCATATTCTCCGGTAGAAAGTTCAATTTGAAGGGTATATCTAAATACCTGACTCAATTGATGAGAAGATGTTGGAAATGTGGTAAATTTGGGAATTATAAAAAGGACTATGAGTCGAAGGCAATAGAAGGTAGTGTTGGATCCGACTAGAAGCAATTAAATGAGAGAAATTCGACCTTGAAGAAGGGAGGTGATTTTAACCTGGTGTCGACCAGTACAAAGTTGAATCAATATGTTTGGTTGATTGAATCAAGAGCATCCTATCATATGACACCACATAAAGAATGGTTATGTGAATATGAAAAATATGATGGGGGTGATGTGTTCTTGGGGGATGACTCAACAACCATAATTGTTAGACAAGGAAGAGTCTAACTAACATTGTAGGATGGGAGGAAAAGAACCCTTCCAGGTGTGCTACACATTCTGGGTTTGGAAAGAAACCTGATATGTGTCATCAATATGAGTGATGCAGGTGTGCATACTCTATTTCAAAAGGATTCATGTAATATGGTCAGAGGTGCGATGGTCTTAATGAAATGAGTTCGGATTGATACTATGTACAAGTTTTTATGGAGTGTTGACTCAACTTGATGCAACAACATCATTTCTCTTGAACTCAACTCGACTGCGACTCGAATCGAATCGATGTCGACACAACTCAACTTGACTCAAGCCAAGTCGGTTCAAACCGACTCAACAAGACGTGATGAGATTGACTCGACCAGGTTATGGCACGAGAGGATGGGACACATTGGAGAAAAAGTAATTCGTGCTATGAAAAGAAAAGGTATGGTCGAAGGTTTTCCTGAATGTGGTTTAGAAGTCGACTTTTGTGAACATTTCATATACAGGAAACAAATTCAAGTGAGGTTCCCATCTGGAGTGATAAGGGAAAATAGGATTCTAGAACTGGTGCATAGTGATGTGTTTGTCCCGGTTACAGTGCCTTCACTTGGTGGATCACTATATTATGTCTCCTTCACAGATGGATTTTCTAGGAAGACATGGATATATTTCCTAAGGAATAAATTAGAGGTTTTCGAGAGATTTAAGGAGTTTAAATCTTTTATGGAAAACCAGATAGAGAAGAGGATTAAAGTGTTGAGAAATGACAATGGTGGTAAATTTTGTGGAAAGGAATTTGAGCGGTTTTGTCATCGGTGTGGCATAGCATGCCAAAATACCACACCATATACCCCACAAAAAAATGGAGTTGTTGAGAGAATGAACATGATGTTTATGGATAAGGTAAGGAGCATGCTCAATGGTGTTGGGATCGCACAAGGATTCTGGGCAGAGGCAGTCGAGACTGCAAGATATTTGGTGAATATGTCTCCTTCATTGGCGCTAGTTGGCATGACTCCAAATGAGGTATGGTCTGGTAAGAAGCTGTCAGTGGAAAATCTCAAAATAATTGGCAGTGATGCATTTGTGCATGTTCCCAAAGAAAAGAGGAGAAATTTGGACAAGAAGGAAGTGAAATGTATTTTCATTGGTTAAAGAGAAGGGATGAAAGGATATAATCTCTAGGATATTGCATCAAGGAGAACAATGTACAGTTGAGATGTGGTATTCATAGAAGTCGGAGATAAATCCAAGTCTGAGAAATTTGTTTAGACCGAGAATAATCCTGATACGGTGTGGTTTGAACTGAGGAAAGAAGAATATGATTCAGAGGAGTCGATTGAATTTGAGGAACAGGTGGAACAACAAACTACGGTGGTAAGGAGGTCAGAAAGAGTAAGAAAACCAGTCAAAAGGTATTCTCACCCGACTTCCATTCCGCATTCATGTTAACTTCCATCGACGATGAGCCCAAGTTACTCGATGAGGCATTCAACTTGATAGAGGGTAAACTATGGAAGGACGCCATGGTTGAAGAGATGGAATTATTGTACAAGAATGAGACATGGGATTTAGTCAAGCTACCTAGTGGAAGAAAGCTCATTGGTAGCAATTGAGTGTTCAAGAATAAGATGAATGCCGCAATACAAGTCGAGAAGTTCAAATATCGACTGGTAGCGAAAGGATATTCCCAAGTCGAGGGAGTCTAATTTGGTGAGACTTTTTCCACTATTGCAAAGCTAACTTCCACTAGATTACTAATATCTATGGTTGCAACATTTGATCTGGAGATAGAACAGATGGATTTGAAGACAATGTTCCTACATGGGGACCTAGAAGAATAAATCTACATGAAATAACCTGAAGGATTTGTAGTAAAGGGAAATAAAGAGTTGGTGTGCAAACTCAAAATATCCCTTTATGGTCTAAATAAATTTCCAAGGATGTGGTACCAGAAGTTTGACACATACATCCTTAGTTTGTTATTTTTGAGAAGCAAAGTTGATCATTGCATATAATCCAAGAAAGAAGGTGGGTGTTTCATGTATGTATATTTGTATTCCGATGACATGTTATTGATTGAAAACAACATGGAAGAAATAAAGGAGGTGAAGAAGCATCTATCCTCCAAGTTTGACATGAAGGATATCGGTGCAGCTAACTTCATTCTGGGAATTGAGATTAAGAGAGATCGAGCCACTAGAAAGCTCTGGTTGAATCAGATGAAGTATATTGAAATGATTCTGAAATGATTCAACATGTAAGATTGCAAACCGGTGAAGGTGCCAATCAGTGGGAGAAAGGATTACTATTTAGTAGTGTCCAAAGACACATGAAGAGATAGAGGACATGGCATGTGTTCCCTATGAAAGTTTGGTTGGTAGTCTAATGTATGCAATGGTCTGCACTCGACTATACATTTCTCATGCAGTGGGAGTGTTGAGCAGGTACATGTCGACACCTAGAAAGAGACACTATACAACTGTCAAGAGAGTATTCGGATACTTGTGTGGCAGAAAGGAATATGTTATATGCTACCAAGGAAGACCTGGAGGTGACAGTGGTAAACTAGATGTACATGGATTTGTCGACACCGACTGGACTGGAGATTTGGATCGACGGAGTTCGACCAACAGATATGTCTTCAAGATGCTTGGTGGAGAAATAAGTTGGATGAGTAAGCGACAGTCATTCATATCCTTTTCAACAAAAGAAGTTGAATACATGGAGGACACTCATGGAAGAAAAGAAGCGGTATGGCTTCAAAGGTTGTGTTTAGGAATCAAGTTTGAGAAAAGAGATGTGAGGGTAAGTAGTGACAGTCAAAGAACAATATTTTTGGCAAAGAACCCTACTTATCAATCAAAGACTAAGCACATTGATGTACAATACCATTTTTTAAGAGACATGGTGGAAAGTAACAAGGTCCTACTGGAGAAAGTAGACACATTGGAAAACATAGAAGACTCGTTGACCAAGTCTGTGAGTGTTATGAAGTTCTCTTGGTGTAGAGAGGCAATGGGCATTATTGCCCTGGGTCTGTGAGAGGAATCTCAGGAATCTCTTTTTTTCAACAAATAAGACAACAAGTGGGAGAATGTTGGGTTGTTATATTCTTTGCAGTGAAAGTCTAGTCGAGGTGAATCAACTGACAGTCAAAGTCGAGGTGGATCGACAGTAGTTCGAAGTCGAGGTAGATCGAAATAAATTCAAAGATCAAGGAAGTCGACTGGGTAAATTCGAAGTCGAAGATATCGACATCAAGTCAACCAACAAGAGGTCGAAGTGTGTGTGTGAGACAACCAACTAGATACCAAATGAATGTTGACTTGTAGTCGACTAGTAAACACGACTTAGAGTCGACTGTAACAGAATCTCGGGATTTGTGGGATTTGTAGCCAATGATATGAATAGATATGTAACCATTTTGGGGCACTGATATTTACAGTTTTTCCTGTTGTAAAGTCTATAAAGAGGCATGTTGTAAGGTTGTAAAGGATGTTGTTGTAAGGTGATCATAGAATACAATTATGCAGGTTAATGCTTGTGTAGTTGTAGGTTACTGGGCATGTATATGTAAGTCGAATTGGCTACAAGGTTGTTCTTTCCTGTGAAAGAAGGTATGATGTCAATTGTGTCTTAGGTGTGGACCAAGGTTAGACATGTAACCTTTTATTCTGATTGAATAAGACAACAACAGGGAAGAATGCTCAAAGGAATGTTGGTTTTCTCGGTTAAGGGTTTCCAAGGTAAAATCTTGGTGTATTGCGTGATTTCTTATGTCATATGCATTATTTATATAATGCTTCTTCTCTTATATTAGGATTAGTGTGGAAGTGTCCTACATTTTCTTACATAATTAACATAGTTTTCTTGGCCTTGAAATAACAGTATTGAAAAGAAAAAATAATATCATACTCGCTTACAAGCCAGGAGCGATAGTCGATCAGACAGAGATCACAGAGGATTGCAGATGTGATTTATCTTTTTTGCCTTCGCGAACCGGTGAAAAAGAATACGAACCTTATTTTCCCTTTTAAAAAAATCACAAACCATCAATTCCCCCACACAATCGCGTGCAATCGATAAAAGTGTGAAACAACTTGGACTCAGTCAGGGGAATACACAGAGTAAATGTGTGCATAGATGATTGGTGGATATAGTCGTTAAGGCATGGGAGAATTTGAAAAATGGGTGGAAGCATTGTAGTTATCATCGTCAGCAGATGATGAGCACAAGAAGTGCGGACATGGGTGAGAACAAACCCCGACGATGACCAAAACTTGATTAATTGTTTAAGCATGATTACAAGGTCTAAGTGGGACCAATCATTAATTTTAACGTTCAATTACATGATTGTTGGGAGTTAATCCTTCAATAACTAAGGATAAAAAGATGTCGAGGTGGAAGAGAGGGGACCCATTAACCAGACCACGTGAGATATACAGTGCAAGTGCAATCTGCGATGACCCAGTTCATAGGAGCCGCAGAATAAAGGATGTGATAGTTGGATAGCCACAAGCGGTGTCGTTGTCGGCAAGGAGGGGAAGAAAAATAAGGAAGAACCCAGGGATCAATCCAACAACAAAATTAACTAGCCAAGTATGTTATCCTTTTGAACCTTGACACGTGTCGGAAGAGGAAAGTCTTACGCATTGATTGAATTGAGAGACCCACAAGGGGGGGAAAGGATGAGGTGTATTGAAGAGAGAGGGTAACATGTGAGTTGGGGAGTGACTAGGAAAGAGAGGAGGAATATCATCGTCAGTAGATGGAAAGGAGTGAGATGATGAGGGTGTATCATTAACTTTTGAAAACGACATTGTGAAGCATCATCGTCAGCGAAATATGCAGGGAGGTTTGTGTGCATGTTTAATGAAAAACCTGACGACGACAAAGGTAAGAAAGGAGGAAAAGAGAGAAGTATATGGGAAGCCCATATTTATTTCCAAATAAGCAGATAACAATTTAACCATAGATAGCTAATGAAAGAAAAAAAAAATGCATCCCCACATTAAGATTTGAAAAAAATTAAATGGGGGAAAGGGTTGTTGTTCCATCACAACAATTGGAAACACACTGGGAAGAACCAGTTATCTCTAAGTTGGCAAGAAAAATATTGAGACCTCATTAATTGTGTTGTTACCTTTAGATAGTTCTTACAGTTTGTAGGTTGGGGACCCCACATTCAACTAGCCTTAAGAATCAAAGGAAAAACCTATTACTAATGATCTTCTGCATAATTCCAGTGTTTTTTCATGGGGTTTATGTAATTGAATAGTGAAACATGAGGGGGGTACACTACAGAGAAATATTTACCGACCGATATGGACCATAGTTTGTTCCTCACCTCTCTTTCTTGGCATTGCTTCACTGCCAGTGAGCGTCCATAGCCCCGACGAAGGTGCCTTGGTATCATACAAGCATAGACTTGCTGCCAGCAGATGTCCATAGCCCCGACGAGTTTTCTTATACTTCCCACACTTAGAGTGCTTCCAACTTCCCGGTATTTGTGTTTCTCTACCTTCATTTGTTTTTTAAATATATGATTTATGTATTTTTTTTGTAACATGTGTGAAGGTGAGAAGGAAGTGGGGTGATACGAGAGTTATTTTGATATGCAGATCTCAATCGATGGTTCTTTCTCACGTGTCCCTCACTTGAATTGTTGGTATAGTAAAATTAATGAACAAAGGGTAACACCACTGGACATATGCATGGAAAATTGATGTTCAAAGCAATCTGTTGAGCTGGTGTCGGACATAGGCCTATCTCGAGAGTGGTCACACATAGTAAAGATGACTGATATGAGATATTGAAAGTTGTGAAATTTTATAGGTCTGGGGTTTTCCCTTGGCCTGAGTGAAACAACTCCTCTTTGTATGTCTTCATCATTCGTGTAGAAACATGGAGTTACAGATCTTCTGATGACTGTCGACTGAGAGGTGTCCAAAAAGTAAGGTGGTTATTGTTGGGTTGTTATATTCTTTGCAGTGAAAGTCTAGTCGAGGTGAATTGACTGACAATCAAGGTCGAGGTAGATCAACCGGGTAAAGTTGAAGCCGAAGATATTGAAAAAAAGTCAACCGAAAAGAGGTCAAAGTGCAGACGTGAGACGATCGACTAGATATTGAATGGAGACCGACTGGTAAACCCAACTTGAAGTCGACTGTAACAGAATCCCAAGATTTGCAGTATTTGTAGCCAATGATATGAATGGATTTGTAATCATTTTTGGGCACCAATATTTAGGGTTTTCCTTTTGTAAATCCTATAAAGAGGCATGTTGTAAGGCTACAAAGGTTGTTGTTGTTAGGTGATTATAAAGTGCACTTTTGTAGGTTAATGCATGTGTAATTGTAGGTTGTTGGTTATGTATATGCAAGCCAATTTGGCTATAGGGTTTTTCTTTCTTGTGCAAGAGGGTATGATGTCAATTATGTCTTAGGTGTGGACAAAGGTTAGACATGAAATGTTTTATTCTGAATGAATAAGAAAATAAGAGAGAAAAACACTCAAATTAATGTTGGTTTTCCCAATTAAGGGTCTCCAAGGTAAAATCTCAGTGTATTGTGTGATTGCTTGTTTTCATTTGCGTTCTCGATTACATTCTTCTTCTCTTCTTCTAGGATTAGTGTGGAAGTGTCCTGCATTTCCTGACATGTGGTATCAGAGCGTAGTTCTTCCATGACAAGTGAGTTATCAGAGAAGTGTAATGCTTTGGCGAGTATATCAGATCTTGATTTTCAAATCTTGAATCTGAGAACTAAACCTTAGGTACAATAAGAGTTGTAAGTCATAAATTGTTTTAAATATCACGGTAAAGAATGACAAGCAGTTCCAGAATAGAGATATAAATATTCAATGGCTATAATTTTGAGATTTGGAAGCTTAAAATGGAAGATATTCTTGTGGATCGAGAATAACAGACAACGATCTATCCAGGTACCGACAGGCATGTCGACGGAAGAATGGGAGAAACTCAAAAGGAAAGAAAGAAGTATGATTCAACTTTGTCTTGTAGATTCAATGATGTTGAATGTATCGGGTGAAGATTCAACCAAGAAACTATGGGAAAATCTGGGAAGTTTATACTAGTCGAAATGTCTAGTAAATAAGTTGTTTCTCATAAAGAAACTGTATCTTGTGAGGATGAGTGATGGCAATTCAGTGACTGAGCATTTAAATGTGTTTAACATCGTGTTGAGTCAATTATCGTATGTGGACATAAAGATCATTGATTAGGAGAAATGTATCATCCTATTATGTTATTTTCCAAACTCCTAGGGTAGATTAGTTGTGGCTATTAAGAGTAATACAACCACACTAGCGCTAGAGGATGTGGTTGCTTCTCTGATATTGGAAGAAATGAGAAGGAAGAACATGGAAGGATCTACCAAATATGTTTTGGTAGTGAGAGGTCGACCGATAGACAGAGACAAAGGTAGATTCTTCGTTAGAAAGTTCAAGTCAAAGGGTAGATATAAATCCCCAGTTCAGTCGATGCAAATATTTTGGAAATGTGGTAAAGATGGGCTTTACAAAAAGGACTATAATTCGAAGGAAAGTGAAGGTAGTGCTAGATCCAACGAGAAGCAGTCAATTGAGAGAAAGACGACCTCAAAAAAGGGAGGTGATGTGTACCTAGTGTCGACCAATACACAGTCAGATAAAGATGTTTTGTAGATCGAATCAGGAGCATCATATCATATGACACCACATAAAGAATGGTTTTATGAATACGAACAATATGATGGGGGTGATGTGTTCCTAGGGGACGACTCAACAACCAAAATTGTCAGACGAGGAAGAGTTTGAATGACACTGCAGGATGGGAGGAAAAGAACCCTTCTAGGTGTACTACACATTTCGGGTTTGGAAAGAAACCTAATATCTATCAGCAAGATGAGTGATGCAGGCATTCATACTTTATTTCATAAGGATTCGTGCAAAATGTTCAGAGCTGCGATGGTCTTAATGAGAGGAGTTTGGATCCCTATACTATGTCTCCTTCATAGATTAATTTTCCAGAAAGACATGGATATATTTCTTGAGGAATAAATCAAATTTTTTCGAGAGATTCAAGGAGTTTAAAGCTCTTGTGGAAAACAAGACAGAGAAGAGTATTAAACTATTGAAGACTGACAATGGTGGTGAATTTTGTGAAAAGGAATTTGATCGGTTCTATAAGCAGTGTGGAATAGCATGCCAAAATACCACACCATGTATCCCACAACAAAATGGATTTGTCAAGAGAATGAACATAATGTTGATGTACAAGGCAAGGATCATGCTCAATGGTGTTGGGATCGCACAATAATTATGGGCAGAGGCAGTTGGGATTGCAAGATATCTGGTGAATATGTCTCTGTCATCAACACTAGTCAACACGACTCCAAATGAGGTATGGTCTGGTAAGAAGCCTTTGGTGTCACATCTCAAAGTATTTGGTTGTGATGCATTGTGCATGTTCCCAAGGAAAATAGGAGCAACTTGGAAAAGAAGGAATTCAAATGTATTTTCATTGGGTATAAATAAGGGATGAAAGGATATAAGCTTTGGGATCTTGCATCAAGGAGAAAAGTGTACAGTGGAGATGTGGTCTTCAGAAAATTCAGAGGTAAATTTGAACCCGAGGAAGTTGTTCAGACCAAGAATTATCCTGATACGATGTGGTTTGAACTAAGGAACAAAGAAGATGATTCAGATGAGTCGATTGAATTTAAATAAGAGGTGGAACAACATAATCTGATGGTAAGGAGGTTAGAAATAATAATAAAAATAGTTGAAAGGTATAGTCCACCCGACTTTTATTCCACATTCGTGTTAATTACCATCGACAATGAGCCCAAGTCAGTCAGTGAGGCAATCGACTCGACATAGGGTAAACTATGGAAGGATGCCATGGTCGAAGAGATGGAATTCTTGTTCAAGAATGAGACATTAGACTTAGTCGAGTTACCTAGTGGAAGAAAGCTTGTCGTTAGCAAGTGGGTGTTCAAGAAGAAGATGAATGTCACAGGTCAAGTTGAGAAGTTCAAAGCTCGACTAGTAGTGAAAGGATATTCCAAAGTCAAGGGAGTCGACTTTGGTGATATTTTTTCCCCTTTTGCAAAACTAACTTCCATTAGAGTATTGATGTATCTAGTTGCAACATTCGATCTAGAGATAGAACAGATGGATGTGAAGACAATGTTCCTGCATGGGGACTTGGAAGAATAAATCTACATGAAATATCCGAAAGGATTTGTAGTAAAGGGAAAGCAAGAGTTGGTGTGCAAACTCAAAAGATCCATTTATGGTCTAAAGTAATCTCCAAGGATGTGGTACCAGAAGTTTGACACATACATCCTTAGTTTGGGATTTGTGAGAAGCAAAGTTGATCATTGCATATATTCCAAGGAAGAAGGTGGGTGTTACATATATGTAGCTTTGTATGTCGATGATATGTTGTTGATTGCAAACAACATGGATGCAATAAAGGAGGTGAAGAAGAACCTCTCCTCCAAGTTCGACATGAAGGATATCAATGCAACTAATTTCATTTTGGGAATGGAGATTAAGAGATATTGAGCCACTAGAAAGTTCTGGATGAATCAGATGAAGTATATTGAAATAGTTCTGAAATGATTCAACATGTAGGATTGCAAACCGATGAAGGTGCCAATTCCAGTGAGAGAAAGGCTTACTATTGAGTAGTTTCCAAAGAAACAAGAAGAGATAGAGGACATGGCATGTGTTCACTATGCAAGTGTGGTTGGTATTCTAATGTATGCGATGGTTTTCACTTGACCATACATTTCCCATGCAGTGGGAGTGTTGAGTAGGTACATGTCGACACCTAGAAAGGATCACCTGATCATTTTCAAAAGAGTATTCAGGTATTTGTGTGGCACAAAGGACTATGCTATATGCTACTAAGTAAGAACTGGATGTGATAGCGGTAAATTGGATGTACATGGATTTGTTGACGTGGACTGGGCTGGAGAGATGGATCAATGGAGGTCAACTAGAAGATATGTATTCAAGATGTTTGGTGGAGAAACAAGCTAGATGAGAAAGTGACATGTGATTGTAGCCTTGTCGACAACAGAATCTAAATACACAGTGGCGACTCATGGAAAAAAATAGGTGGTATGGCTTCAAAGGTTGTGTTCGGGAATCGGGTTTGGGTAGAGAGATATGAATATAGATTGAAATAGTCAAATCACAATATTTATGGAAAAGAACCTTGCTTATCATTCAAAGACTAAGAACATTTATGTACAATACCATTTTGTAAGAGATATGGTGGAAAGTAACAAGGTGCTACTGGAGAAAGTAGAAACGTTGGAAAACACAATAGACTCGTTGACCAAGTCTATGAGTGTTGTGAAGTTCTCTTGGTGCAGAGAGGCAAAGGGAATTGATGCCTTCGGTTTGTGAGTGAAAGTTTAGGAATCTCATGTTTCATCAAAGAAGAAAACAAGTGGGAGAATATTGGGTTGTTATATTATTTGCAGTGAAAGTCTAGTCAAGGTGAATCGAATGATGGTCAAGGTAGATCGATCGGGTAAAGTCGAAGTTGAAGATATTGATGACAAGAGGTCAAAGTGTATACGTGAGACGATTGACTAGAGAATGAATGGAGACCGACTGGTAGTCGACTAGGAAACTTGACTTGAAGTTGAGTGTAAAAAAATACTAAGATTTGTGGGATTTGTAGCCAATGATATGCATGGATATGTAACCGTTTGTGGGAGCCAATATTAAGGTTTTTTCCTGTCATAAATCCTGTTATTCCCATTTTGTGGATAACTAAGGAGATTATGTCTCGAAGCCCATAGGTTGCAGATATGGAGTGTCGAGAGACTACATGACTATCAATACCCTTTTGCATAGATGGTAACCCCTCTCACCACCACAGATGGTCATAGATTTCCAAATGACATCCACCACATTAGCTAGCTTCAAGAAGGAAGTGGGCCTTGCTCCATGGGGTACAAGTCAGTACTATGGTGAACATAATTTCAATATTTAAGCCATTTGAGTATGTTGTATCCTGTATCTCTCTAGATTTCATGATGTATGCTTAGACATTATGCCTTTTCCCCTGCTTCACCTTGGTGGTTGACATTGTGCCCTAGTAATTGGTTTTCCTTGGGGATGGTTTTTCTACTAAGAACTCCCTTAAAGAGCCATCGTATCTTTGCCAACCATACTTACCACTTTCCATCATTATTCCCCTCCATTTCCTTATCTCTTTGGATTCTAGGGTGTATTGAACCAAGAAGGGGTTTCCCTAATTCTATGGGAAGAAGGTGTTGAAGGCCTAGAGGGATTGATGTTGGGAAAAGATAAAATCCTTGTATGAACCTTCAAAATGCTTCGCCCAGGGATCACCCAAGAAAGCAGTGAAATTCTTATCTTTGAGTAAAGGGGACCCAAAATATAATAAAGAATGCTTAAAGGTTATTTGAAGGATATGAGGTCTCATCAAGAGACGACCTATCACGTCCATGAATATCTAGTGGTATGACATTCCCATCATCTGGTCACCAAACAAAGGTAATGGCTCTCAGTTGCATGGCTGAGAGAAAGGGGGTATCATCATGATCCAACCTTCTCATTTCCACTAGGTGTTTGTGGGTGACATTGCCATTATCTAGTCACCACGCCATAACAGTGACCTTCAACCTCTCCTTAAAATTATGAAATAATAAAAGAATGGAAATTAATGGGCTTAGAAAAAGTGCATTGTGGACGAAGGTACCACACACCCTATACAAAGGCACCCATGAATGAGGCAATACGACCCCTTGTATGTCATAATACCTATGCCCATTGATTATTGACCGCGACCACCTCACCCACTTTACATGGCTTGGAGAGGGATCTCTTGGAAACTCTCCTTGACCTAGGGAAAGATCTACCCAATAGGACACCATGTCAACCCTAACATATTCAAGCTTGGCAGGTCGCATAGTGTCTTTGAGCAATTAATTGTTTGATATAGTGATCTTTGATGCACATGATTAGATGTCTCATTTATTGATTGGATTCACTTATTGTGATGTTATGACTTGAGATCCTCGGAGGGCATGCTTGTTTGTCTTTGCAGGACCTAGCTGGTGGACAGTTTTGGAAGAAAAATCCTAGATTGGTCGTCCATGGTGCTTGGAGCCCACAAGTGGATGCCAAGGGCCCACATGTCGGATGAGGAAGATCAAACTTGAAAGGCCTTGAATATGACTTGGACAATGTATCCTACCCCCCACATTCCAAATGTTTTTCCTAGGAGAGGGAAAACGTCTCCTTTTTTAGCAGGACGTCATCTAGGGGGGTTAGGGCTTGGTGGTGAGGTGACATACATTGGCACTTGGATGTTTTGAAGGGGATTGAGCCTTCAACATGAAGGAATTTGTTGGATGCTTGACATGTGTCTTTGGGAAGCCTCTCTACTCTTCTACATCACCAACGACCTCCTCCAAATTCCAAAACGTCCCCTAAAGGGGTGACATCCTACTAAAATTAGGGTTTATTATGTGCAAAAGTGAATTTTAAATGAATTGTTAAAGGGGGAAATATTAGGGTTGTTGACCCATATTCTTGTGGTTTACCCCTTAATATGTGGACAAGTCACCTTGGTGACATTTTGTATAAATAAGAGATCATAAGATCTCATTTGGAAAAAACTCTCCCTCTTGTGAGAGGAATTGATCTGAAATTTTCGCTACACTTGGCTATATTTGTCTCTTGTGCACTTGTTTATGGCTATCTCTTGTGAATGGTTGATGGAGGAGTAAGGCGCTAGCCTTGGATGAATGCTTTATAGATTTTATGGTGGATTATCTTAGCATCTTTCTTGATTTTGGTATGGTATTTTACTCTTATGCTATCATTTTTTCAAGTCAAGGATTGTTGTGCTAGGAGCTAAGTGGGAAGTAAGAGTATTACACCCCCACTCTAGTCTCCATAATTTATTTCTTAAAGTTCATTGATGTTGCAAGGGTTTGTTTGAGGAAGTAAGAGGATTTACACCCCTCATTCTCAAACCATAACTAGAGATATGTGCCTTGGGAAGTAAGAGGATTTACACCCCAGAGGAAGTAGCATCTCTAGTTCATTTATTTGACTCCATTAACCCAATAGTAAAGACACTATTCATCTATTTTCTGCATTGGAGATATAAAATCATTGCCTTAGGAAATGTGATTTTTTGTCTTTTGAAATATCTCTTTCTTGGAGTTGGTTTGCCATATTGAGAGGACTCTTCACCTACTAGGGTGTCCCCTCTATCCCACTACTTAAATTTTTGTTACAAACTTTAACCTACAGCCATTAGGGCTTATCTAACCTAGATAAACTACTAACCATAATTCCTAAACTAACCTTAGACTAGCTCCTAAATTTTGCTCACTAACTCTACTAACTAGGGCACATCTTTTGGGATAATTGTTGGACTATTTTGATGGTGTAACTTGCTGATATAAGTGATTGAAAGCTACAGCCATAAGGCTGCAAGTTTCTGCAGAAAATACATGTTTACAATAGTCATCTTCTCTTTCCTCTTAAGTGTCATTTTTCAACCCATGTTTATTGTTAATCTTAATGTGGATTTGTTTAACTAGTTTAGAACTTTGCATGCTGATTTGAATGCTTTATTTTTTGATACAAACTATCATCTACTACTGAAAATTAGGGACATCAACCTTAACTTTCTGATCCATACTAACATATATCATTGCAAGTTGGATTTTCTTGTGTATCAGGAAGGTACAATCATCTGGAGAAGTATTACATCTTTGGGGCAATACTTGTTGGGTTTACAAGGAATCTCTTTCCACATTTCACTCCATTTATATTTGACCGATAGGTCTCCACTTCCATATCTATCCATCCCCATCTAATTCCCCCTAGGGTCACCGGGATCGCCTCCCTAGAGTGACCTATTCACCCTTGAAGTGTGGGACCTACATCGAGGTGACATTGGGTGTAGGATTCCCAAGTTGTAGCACTTTCTTTTGTGGTTGGACCGGGCTTTTCCCAACCTACAACTTGTGTTATAACATTTTGGCGTCGTTGTCGAGAAACATTTTGAATCTTCTTTGTACCCTAAATGACACTTTGGTAAGTTATCCCAAAGCCTTTCCCTTAGCTTTCCTGACGACTCCACCCAAGGGATGTTCCCTTTCTACTTCTCTTGATGAGCTCATATTGAAGCTCATCTAGCGACTCCACCTTCCCAAAACCCTTCCTTTCCCAAACCTTTTCCCCGTGGGAGGTTCAAGCCTTCTAAGGTCTACCAAAGAAGGCCTCCTCTCAAGTATCCTGTTGCTAAAACCCTTTTCCACGGTACCCTTCCCTTTTCCCCAATGACTCTCCCTTGGGAAAAAGACCTCTGCAAATCTCTCAACATGGTCAACATCCAAGGATACCCTAACACAATGCCCTAATAAATCAACAAATGGTTGTCAAAGTTCCCAGGAAATAATGTGATAATTGTTGAGGATCATATTTACACCATGGGTCGAGATATGGACAATGTAGGGATTGAGCATGAAGATGTGGCCATGAGGTTGTTTGCCTCATCATTGACTGAAGAAGCCCTTTATTGGATCAAAGCACTCCCTGACAATCATATCACATCCTATAAAGCTTTTTCCAAATTATTCAAAGACAGATGGTCAACAAAGGCATATGGTGGGACACTTGGGGCTCAGTTTAATCAGATAAAGAAAAGGGAGTATGAAACTGAAAAGGAATTCATTACCATATTTGACAAGTCATACAACTAGATTCCAACATATTACCATTCTACGACATCATTAGTTTGTTTCCTTTACGTCAATGCTTTTGAAGGGTAGTTTTGATTCATTCTCAAAGACAAAAATCCCACATCATTGGCATAAGCTAAAAAATTTGTTGACGAATATTTCGGTCAAAAATACTTAGCCGACAAAACGTTTCCAGGCTCCCCTCATTTCGTATTTTCTTGCGCAAAGCTTCGCCCACTCTCGTGAAAATTAGCACAATGCACTCTGCGGAACTATTATGGCACGAGACCTATCACTCATGCAGCTTATTTTCTCTCTCTCTCTGCATTCTTAATTCTTGTCATATTCTATACTTATAATTGGCACACTAACACCATATATTTTGGACCCATACATCACCTCACTTATAACCACACATTATCCTATGCTTCAGTTAATTAGTATGGCCCTCTTATCCAAAGTTCATGTCGTAAACCCCATGTACTATTTACATGTCTCACTTTTCCAAGAAATATATCTTAACTCACTTTCCAATGTTTTAAATAACATTAAGTTATACCATGTTTGTTTTCTTTGAAGTTATGACTTTGACATCATTCCATCCCATGACTAAAACTAATATATTATTCAATGGTTGTTATATTCGCTACCTATCACCATACGCTCATGATATTAAAGAGTAATGAGGATTATATTATTATTATGATGTCTAATAAAAACTTTTATGCATATTACATTGATGACAAGTTTTCAAGAATGTTAAACCTCCACTTTCTTCCGGAAGCAGATCGTTAAGAATAAATAAAGGGTTCATTCATTGATAGTAGGAAGTTCCTTCTTGTTAAATAAATTATGGAGGAACTCCTTATTACAACCGTCACACATGCAAATGTTAGTGTGCAGAAGTCAGTTTTTCCGTCTGATGGGGTTTAAGGAATTTTTAGCACAAGATGACAGGTTTCCAGATGTTTTTTTCCTGGTTCATATGGTGGACTTGCAGGTACAGAAAGGTCTTTGTGGATGCCTCAATCTCTCCTTTCAATACACAACATATCTAGAAGGTTATTAGAGAGAATTAAAACCTTGACCTGCATGTTCATAAGGTTATGATTGTGACTTTGTGTTGTGAAGAGGTTGCTAATTAAATTCTTGCTAATTGGCATCTGAAAAAGATTGGCTAAAAACTAGAATGAAATGATATATACAATTGTTGCATATGGTAATAAGTATCAGTCTTTTATATATATATATATATATATATATATATATATATATTATCACTCCTGCATGCATTCGATATCTACATCTTCTCTCCTCCTAAGTGAAAAATGAAGTATCAAGAAAATATTGATTTATTATTCAGAGTAGTTAAAATGAAGATGGCATGGTTAAATAATGAGACACATCAAAGTTTTATTTTAGTTTTTGTAGTAGAGAAAATAATTGGATACTATGTGCGGTTTGATTTCAAGCATATAATGAAAGTTCTGCATAAACAATTAGCAGTGGCACAACCAGTCGTTCTGCATAAAAAATAATATTACATCCATTATGTCTCTATGTCAGAATAAATTTTGGGACCGATCGAATCATCTTATCTTAATGTTGGTGCACATGAAACATCAAAAAAATTCTACAAGAATACCTTTGGGCAAAGCTTGAGATCATTCGACGACAAAAACAATGTTGAGCATTGTTAGATCTTTGCCAGCTCTTTCCACATATGAGATGAAATGCAGTGAGGGATGTCTAAAATATGTTCTTGGTAAATCATTTTGAACACTCAATTCTTCTATTGTAACTACTGCATCAAAGGATGAGGTGTTGTTGGCACAGGCCAATTTTGGGAGAAAATCAAGAAAGTTTTGAAGGAAACAAGGTAGAAATAGGAAAAGATAAGGCAACGTTGGAAAATGGGGAGCAATCCAGAAACAAAGAAAAAGCAGTGTCGGAAATAGAGGAAATCCAGGACCAAGAAAAAGCAGTTACAAAGTGGACGAACTACTGCGGAGCAGTTGAAAAGTAGACAAACCTGATCTTCTTAGGGTTAGGGTTTTTGTAAGGGCTTTGTCCCATTTTTTGTATAAGTAGAATGTATTAGGACTGTGAAAAGAGTTAATTCCTTAGTCGGTTGGTTAGTAGTCCTAAGTTTTGTGAAGACTATCGCGATCTGTGGAGATCGATTGTAATGGAAGAAGAATTGTATGTGCATGGAACTGGATTTTGCATGAAGATTAATAAAGAGTTGAAGCTAATCATCTTTGTGGACGTAGCCCCAGGAGGGGGTGAACCACGGTATATCTGGGTTATGTGTGAATGTTTGCAGTACTTTTGATTCTATTTGCTTTAATGAGTTTATGTTGAACATTTTTAAATGATAAAGGAAATAATATTGCGCACTAAGAATAATTGATGAAATCTGTAGAACAACACTAATGGATGAATGTCATAGTTAGTATTCAAATCTGAATCTCATGTTGTATTAAACGAATAGATGCGATTTGGTATATGTTTTTATAATGGTTCATGAATTTTTGTTGGGGTAGTTGTGTCAATGGTCAGAACTAAGATCCTGCTAGGGTTAGCATAATGAAGAGGTATTCGAGGGCTAACAATTGAGTAGATCCAATGCCCCTGAGAGAAAAGCACATCCCATCCTATGGTTCCAGACACGTGAGTCTTGTGGCCACCCATTGAAGCCATCTCGGGTGAGACTGCACAGTGCACTTTGTGCATTGTATTTCCTTCTAGTATCCAGAAGGGTCGATGGTCGAAGGGAAGTTGGTAATCCTATAGTTAGAATCTTGGTCAGCCCATAAACAACCAACAATGGTTCTGTTGTCGGTTGGAAATCAGAATATTAGATCAGGAGGGATGTATCACGCAGTATAGCATGAGGATTTAAGAAAGGGGATGTTTTTAGGTTGGAACCCCACAACAGCGGAGATTGAAAGATGGTTGACATTTCAGGAACTAGACTTTTCCCACAAAGATAATAGAAGCCCTAGGTTTAAGCCAAGACAGTACTTGGAGAGATATCTATTCAGCAAAATACGTGAAAGTTTCTTTACTAATTTTCCCACGCTATTGCAGGAGTGGATAGCACGGTTAAAAGATACCCATCCGAAAAATAGAGTTAGATCATTGGAGTGGACAAAAGAGAGTATCGCGTGGTTGAAGAGGGTGAATAACAAATTCACGCGTGTAGTATATTTCTGGCTAGACAACATTGTAGTGAGGTATATCATTGATTTTGCAGTAGACACATCGAATTCTTACAGTATAGCAGAATAGGAGTTTCTTAAGGGTCCAAGGGGAAGGTACATTAGGTCATTGTACACTTCAATCAAGAGATTATTGCATGATAAAGGGATATTAACTATGGAATCAGACAACTAAACTACCCTGTGGTCATGGGGGATTTAGGGGAAACAGTGAGGAAGGTATGAGATGGAGGGGTAAATGGATAGAGGATAGCATAGTGAATAGAAAGATCCCATTATGATGGATCAAGAGGATATCCAGGAAATTTTGCAGAAGGAGGGAACGACGCACAGTGGCAGACCTTACTAGTATAATCTCAAATAGAAAGAAAAGAGCAGTAGTTGATAGGGAAGGCTTGGAGAGTGATGAGGAAGAGGTAGAGGATATTCGGGCTGTGGAGCACATTGAAGAAATATTGTGTGCCACATATGAAACAAATATTAAAGGAGCGGGATCTAATGAGGAAGAAGGTACCACTGTCCATATATGAATCAATGTAGAACCTACAACCCCATGTACGATTAACACATCAACAAAGAAAAATTTGTTTAGAGAACCAATGACTGACATTCAAAGGAATATAGGAGATCAAAATAGAAGTGATGGTACAAGTGAAAGTACTAGCAATAGTGTAGGTAGTGGTACAAGTGGAAGTACCAGTAGAAACACCAGTGGGAGTTCAAGTCCAAACAACATTATACAAATACTAGTGTCGCACGGAGCAGGTACAACACATTCTACAATGGAAGGTGTATATCCAACGATAAGATTACCATAGTTCCATGGGGATGGATCACAAAACCCATAGAATTACCTATTCATGTGTGAGCGAATATGGGAAGCGAAAAGATTCACTGATGAGGAAGAAAAAGTAGTGCATCTAGAAATAGCATTCAAAAACCACGTGTTGTATTGGTAGATGAATCTAGTAGTAAACAATCCACAAGGTGTGCCATGAACAGTAGAATATATCAAGTAGGCATTGATCATTGAGTTTCAGAGGCCGAAATCAGAGGATCAATTTATGAATGAGATTGTTGCGGTTAGACATAAACTAGGAGAGTCTGTATGGGTCATCGATTAGAAGTTCAAGACATTGAAAGGTAAACTGAAGTATCCCATTTATGACATGCAACACAGATAGTTTTTTATAAATTCTATGTTACCACATTTCAAATATCCATTGAGACAACATAAATTTCAAACCTAGGAAGAGGCACTACAAGAAACGATGTAGTTAGAGGAGAATCAGTATAAGCAGACAAATCCAACTATAGAGGAGTTGAAGGAAGACCTGGAAAACTTGACAATGCAATTAAACTAGAATAGAAGTAGGGATAAAAGAGAAGTAATGTGGTGTACCCTGTGCAAATCAAAGGGACATCACAAGAATGAGTGTCTGACATTTTCCCAGTACCTGGGAGTAGGGATGCCAAATCTTTTTCCTAGAGGAGGGCCTTGGTGTGAAATATGCAAGACACATGGGCATGATCCTCATCACTTCCATATGATGCATAAGTACAAGACAAAACTGAAGAGTACTTTCTGTAACTTTTGTAAGTCAATGGGACATGAAGAAAAAAATTGTAGAACTCTGGAATTAATGAAGGAAAGAACCTTAGATTCATACAGGATGTAGGCTAAGTTGGTAGAAGGACATATTGTGCCACAGTTTGGCAATGTGCAACAATTTCAAGCAATACCACAGTTTCAGCAAACCCAGTACAATTAGGCACCACTGTATCAGAACATGGATCCACAGGGGAACAGGGAAGGATTTAGAGGTAGAGGAACAAGAAGAATGGGCATAGGCAGAGGGCCTATTATCTGCCATAATTTTCAATGGAAAGGACACTATGCCAGATATTTTCCTCAACCAACAGCAACATGTATGTATTGTCGCACAGCAGATCACACAACATAATATTTCCTGAAGTTAATGACGAAGATCTAGGATAAGAGGAATCTAAATAACCAGAATTTCCAGTGGATTGCTACAGAAATAAGGGATCCTGGGAGGAACATCAATATAGTGACTAGAGGAGGAGTGAAGACAAGAGAAAATGTACATGATCAGAAGAAGGAATCTTGGTGATGGATTCAGAAGAACACTCAACCACAACAGTAGTTTGATGCAAAGAAGGAGAAGGAAAATTTCAAGGCATAAAAGAAGGAGTTCCTGAAGGAGAATGTAGCCTCCACATAGAATACTACACCGAGGTATTATAATCCTATTTTTGATATGCCTCGGTCTTTGGATCATACTTACAAAGAAAATCAAACAGAGAAAGTAAGTAACTTAAAGGATTCCTGGAATCTTGCTTTAAATTACTTAATGATAAGAATGCCATGGATTTGTTTAAAAGTATGCTTGAGAAATATAGCATAAAGGAAGGGGTAGGAATAGAACCAAAGAAGAATAATCATGTCCATAAAAAGAAAAGAAGCAGCAGAGATTTCAAATTGAATGCAAATATTGGAGACTTTAACATGGGAAATGTTATCCTAGACTTAGGATCAGATGTCAACATTTTTTCAATTAAGACTTGGGAAGCCATGGGAGAACCTACACTAGGGTATTCCAATATCCAATTGAAGCTAGAAAACCAGCAAAGAGTGATTCCCATAGGTAGATTCAAGAATACAACAATGGATCTAGATGGTGTGTGTACCACAACATAATTTGAAGTGATGGATATGGTGGATGAGTCTATACCATTTCCAACACTATTGGGAATTGATTGGGCCTTTGAAAATCAGGCCATAATTAATTTAAAGACAAGAAATATGATATTCTAAGTTGGGAACTTTAGGGTAGTAGCACCTTTAGATCCCTCAGATTGTGAAAGATATGTAAAACTTGTTCTTGACATTGTTCTAGAGAATTATGTGAACCAGTTGTATAGGACTACTGTGCGAGAGGAAGACTATGTGAATCCAACTGCAGATGGAGTAATAATTTGGAGGAGTATTAATTTCAACATGTCAGATTTTGATACTGGAGTATAAAACTGGAATAAAATATTGCATGAAGTCTCTACTAGGAGGTGTGCCAAAGTTACATGCGCAGTAAGATGGGTTGGGACAAAAGTAAGACAGTTTCCCACATTTACTGAAGAGGACAATTTAGAAAACTTCCTGACAGAGTTTGAATCAGAGGTTTTGGATAGTCATAGGTTATTAGTGTTGAATATAGCACTAAATGGTACACCTGCACGATTGTGGGGTGCACATAAGAATTTAATACATGTCTGGTATCAGTGTAATCGACTGATGTGCATAATATTTGGTAGGAGTCAGGAGGATAGACCCTTACAGAAGGATGATGAAAGAGGGAACCCAAGACAACACATATATGATTGTGTCACTAACTGGAGATTGGTACCACCATGGGAATGGACGCATTACTTTATTCATACATTAGATGGAATACCTAGTAATTGGTACAAGGAGTAGGAACTGCGTAGAGAAACTGCAAGTTGGGGCGCAGTGCAGCAGAAATTTATTAGGACCTTTGCATTTAAAAGTGAGAATCCATGGGTGGATCTCGAATTACAAAGGATCAAAGGGAATATATTTGAAGAGTATGGGGTAGATACAGTGACAGTAGACAATGATTACAGGAAAGAAACACTTAAACAATTAGTTTACTGTTATCAGGTCGTAGAGGATGAAGAAGTAGAGGAAAACCCACGTGACATACACATAATAGAGGGGGGGGGAGAAAGAGGGTTGGAAGGACCCCTTTTACAATCAAAAGAGTTTACTACACCTATGAAGATTAAAAAGGTCAATATTGGGACTGAAGAGAATCCCAAGATAACCAGCATTGGAGATTACTGGGATAGTGAGACAATGGAAAAGATAACCGAATTGTTGCATGAGTATAGTGACTTATTCCCAGCCACATTTTCAGAGATGAAATGGGTAGCAGGAGAACTTGGGGAAATGAATATACCCCTCAGACCAGAGGCAAGACCAGTTGGACAAAGACCATACAGTTTAAACCGCATCTATAAGCAGAAGGTTAAGGAAGAAATTGATATAATGCTAGAATCAGGAATCATAGAGCCTGTGGAAGAATCCGAGTGGATTAGTCCAATGGTGGTCTAGGAAAAGAAGACTGGAGGGATTATGATATGTGTGGATCTGAGGAACTTAAATGATGCATGCATGCATGATCATTTTCCTACTCCATTTACATATGAGGTTTTAGAGAATGTGGGAGGACAGGAAGTGTACTCTTTCACATATGGATTTTCAAGATACCATCAGATCATAATTTCTCTGGAGGATAGGTACAAAACTAAATTTTCAACAAAGTGGGGGTCATATCAAAAAACAGTAATTCCAATTGGTTTAAAGAATGCACCAACAATATTTTCTAGAGTAGCAGTAGTTGCATTCAAGGATTTTATACATAAATTTTTAAAGGTTTATCTGGATGATTGGACATTATTCAGTTTATTGAAGGACCATGTAGAAATTATGAGGTTAATGTTAGAAATATGTATTAAATGTCAGATCTCATTGAACATTAATAAATGTATATTCGGCACACCATTTGGTATCCTACTTGGGCACATTGTATGAAAAAAGGAATTGATAGTAGACCCTGCGAAGATTGATGTTATTATCAATTTACCACCACCAAATTCAATGTGCCAGTTGAGAGAAACATTGGGCCACACAGGGTACTAAAAGAAATTCATAAAGGGTTATGCAAAGATTACTACACCTATGGAGAATTTACTGAAGAAAGACATCAGGTTTCATCAGAATGATGAATGCCGAGAAATCTTGGACATACTGAAAGAGAAGATGGTGACAACACCAAATTTGAGATTTCCATATTGGACAAAAGAATTCCATGTGCATGTGGACACTTAATCCATTGGCACAACTAGGTGAAGGATACATTGATCAGCCAATATATTTTTCTAGTGGAAAATTGTCTGAGTCTGAGAAGAACTATAATACTACATAAAGGGAAGGTTTGGATATGGTATATGCCCTATAGAAGTTCAGACATTATTTATTGGGTCAACATTTTAAGTTGTTTACAGATCATTTCACTTTGAAGTACCTAGTTAACAAGCTAGTGTTGGGAAGGAGGATCTATAGATGGTTGTTATTGTTTCAGGAATATGATTTTGAAATCATAGTAAACCTAGGGAAGCTTAATGCAGGACCATATCATCTGTCAATAATTACTAATGGAGAGGAGCCAAAGAACTTGGAGGAAAATTTCCTTGATGCTAATTTATTTTCTATTCAGATTCTTGATAATTATTTTGTTGACATTGTTGGATTTTTTAGCATGGGCATGGCTCCCAAGAAATTTACTATCGCACGGAAAAAATAGTTGGTAGTGCGTGCTACAGACTATCAGTTGATTGCAGGTCATTTTAAGATGTGTGATGGAACATTGAATGCTCCATGGTGTTAGAAGAAGAACATGAAGGTATAGTTGGAGGGCACTATGCAGGATAGCCTACAACACAGAAGGTGTTGCGCACAGGATTATGGTGGCCTACAGTGCATAAGGACGCAAAGGAATATTTCCAGACCTGTGATGTCTATCAGAGGGTGGGAAAACCATCCAGAAGGGATGAAATGCCACTTATGCCCCAAGTAAATTTACAAGTATTTGATAAATGGGTTGTGGATTTCATTGGACCCATTAACCCACCAACAAGGAGGTTAGGATCCAGATACACCATCATTGCAACATAATACTTAACCAGATGGGCAGAAGCAGCCCCAATGAAGGATTGCAACGCAGTTTCTCTTTGAGAACATGGTGACCATATTTGGATGTCCCATAATTTTGTTGAGTGATCAAGGAACTCATTGTATTAAGAGTACAATCAAAGCTATGACAGAAGAATTCGAGATACATCATCAGAAGAGAACACCTTACCATCCCCAAGAAAATGGTACAGTAGAATCTTTTAACAAGATTCTAGAAAATGCATTGAAAAATATTTTCAATGTAAATAGGGATGATTTGGATTTGAAGGTATCAACAATTTTATGGGCTTACAGGACTACATGCAAGAAGCTTACATGACAGACACCATTCAGACTGGTGTATGGGTAGGAAGCAGTGGTTCCATTCGATTATTTAGTACCTAGTCTGTGCATTGCAATAATCACCAACATGACAGAAGAAGGTGCTACACAAGAAAGATTGGCTCAGTTGATGGAGATGGAAGAAGACCGAATTTTAGCAGGATTTCACCAGGAAGTATAGAAAGAAAAGGACAAATCTTGGCATGGTAGGAACATAAAGAAGAAAATATTTAAGGAATGAGATCTAGTTCTCCTCTATGACAACATGTATCTACAACACCCTGGGAAGTTCAATATGCATTGTTTAGGGCCTTATCAGGTAGAGGCAATCACAAATGGAGGTGTTGTGCAACTGAAAGATATTGCAGGGAAGAATCTCAGAGGAATAGTGAATGGAAGTCAACTAAAGTTGTATCAAGATAGTCGACCTAACAACCTGAGGTAAAAACAGAGAGAGAAGGTATGATTGTACATATTGTATATAGTATATGTTAGAAGGAAAAGACAAAAATCCATAAAAAGAAGAAATGTAATAAAAAGAAAAAAAGATAGGAGAATATTAGAAGGGTTTGATGTAATGGAATTATTAGCATTAACAGTGCACCACAGAAAAACCAATGTTGAAGACACTACGCATTGGAAAGTAGTTGACAGGTACAAAAGTGTAGCGCACAGAAAAAAGTGAAAAAGTGAAAATTGTCAGTGTGAAACAACTGTCAATACATCATCCCACTATAAAGTCAGAAAAAGGGGGAAAATGCAGTCATTTGTGTTTTTAGCTAAGGAGGAGAATGAAGAGTGAAACCTAAGCGAGAGAGAGTGAGAGTTCTTGAAAGAAGATTGATATTTTTAGCACAAGAGTTTGGATTTTAGCAAGATGTTACCACCACGAGTTGGAGCACCGAGCAGGGTCGGTCAAAACATGAGAAGCAGCGCACGGGTGACGCAACCAGGGACACAGGAAATCCATACACCAGAGTATGATCCATATAGAAAGAAAGTGGAGGAGGAAGAAAACCCATCGTAGGAGGTCGGGTAGCCTGAGGAAGACACGGAAAGAACAGATTCTGACGCGTCGAGAGAAAAAGGGAAACAACACGAAGAATAGGACATGGATTTAGTGCAACAGGGACTAGGGTCGGAAGAAGAATAAGAAACATACCAAGAGGGCATACCAGAGGTCGGGGTGTCATCCCTGCGAGGGAAAAAGAAAGCTCGAGCTGAAAGCAGTGTGCAAGGGATATTGCAAGCATAGGAAGAATTAACAATAGTAATGCCAAAAATTCTCAGATGGAGTGAAAGAGGACGATGAAATGATAGGAGGAGTGAACAATATGAAGTAATCATACCACGACATAGCATATACCGTCAAATTATTTGATTTTTCATAGCACAAATAGATGGAAAGTAAAGGAGAGGGACCATCAAGTGCACCACTGTTGGAACCTGCGCAGTGGATCACGGGGCTCTATAACACAGGGATAATGAATTTAGTATATATATCTCACTTTGGGCATGGTAAACATATCAATGGATATGTGAAACAACTCCTAGAAAGGGTGCATGGAGGTCTCATATGGATGGATATGCCATTGCCTATCAATGTGGACTTAATAGTTGTGATTACTAGGCTACCCACGGATGGGGAGAAGCCAGAACAGTATCTGGAGGATAAGACTAAGACAAAGGCCATTTCGGATGAAATTAAGGAGAAATATGGCACAGATAGAGGGAATAGGGGGATTAGGATCAATGACATAAATGAACCGGCGACAAAATTTTCTACAAGGTTGCTAGAATGTAATTTAATGAGGAAATGTAGGAAGGAAGAAGTATCGGCAGGGGTGGTAATGGTTGCAATGCAGTTCTCGAAGGGGAGCGCAATGAGATGGGCCCCTTATTTTCTCAATACCTTCCTATAGGACTACAAGGATACACAAGAATGGGGATTTTATTTCCACTACACATGGCTACTCATCCTCATTTCACTTGTAGGTTGGCAAGAACTGATATACAATATGTTCCTTCAGATATTAGGAAAGTGTGGCACAACCCAGTACACTTTCTTATGGATCACAATAGACCTGAAGATGAAGAAGGTGAATAGTGACACATTTGTGGTATACATGTTAGAGATCCAGGATAAATTTTCCAACATGTGGAGGATCTCACCTGATACAGTCCAAGAGTTTGGACAGATTGCCAATTTTCATGCCACGCACCACAGTATGTGGTTGCAAATGAAGAGGGATCTAGTGAAGGAGAGGTTACTAATGAGATACTGCGTGACGAGATAGGATATTCAGATGCAGGTCTGAGACTGGCCTGAGGCATGGAAAGTGCCAGTAATTCCAAGAAGAGGACCACCAGTACAAACTCAAATGTAGGACAAAACAGTCCCTGTGCAGCAAACATGCATAATAGTGCGAGAAAAAACAAGAATAGAACACAAGGCCAAGCGGGGGGGGAGCATCCCAACTCAAAAGAAACGAAGGACATAGAAGAAACCACAGGGTGGTTCCACAAAATATCCACCACACATAGGACAGACACCAGGTGTTACAAGTGAATAGGTGTGTGCAGCATAAGTGAGAACAAAAACACATGATATACCTGTGGAAGAAGAAGTTTGATAGGAAAGGGGTGGATACATACATGCCAGAGACATCTGAGCCAGCAGATGCCCAAAAGAGGGGTGTTGATTAAGGTTGGTTTTCATTGATGTCAACCCTTGAAGAAAGCCCCGTAGCACAAAGGTTTGGGTAATGGACCCAAGATTGTTTGATGTAAAGATGAACCATTATTTCCTTGTCATGGTTGATAAGAAGTAAATATGGATGAACTCCAAAGTGGTCCCCTTATGGTGAAAGCCCTCACGGGAAGACACTTTGTGGAGTGATAAAACCCATGCTTAATTGTGGAATAATGATATGAAGGATAATGAATTTGTCAGTGAAACTATCCTATATGGATAGTGCTTGTCATGTTATTTATGGTGGTATGTGGAGCGTCACATAACTCCTCATGGTTAGAGAGTTATGACCATATGAAGTTGGAGAACCCCTCATAAGTCTTATAGAAGCCCCCAAGGGTCAAAGTGCTTTGCAAAAGAAATTATTTTAAATGAAGAAGCCCTAAAATAAGGAAAGTATAAGGCTAAATGAAGATATAAATAAGAGTCAAATCTCACTCATTATACACACTTGTACATATTGTATATCTATTTTCTTGTGTAAATCTTCTTGTAAATACTTGTGGATACATATGAAGTGGCGAATGTCTGAGGTAGCAAGAAGGGTTGACGGAAAAATTCTCAGAATTACAGCAAAACCCTATTTTCTGAGGTGTACGTAGGATGTTTATGTACAAGGTGCGTACATGTTGAGTTATACACGCGTTGTCTGTGTACAAGGTGCGTACATGCTGAGTTATACGCGGGATGTCTATGTACAAGGTGCGTACATGTTGGTAAATCCATGGAAACTTGAAGAGATGAAGATGCAAAGGCTCTAGATTCTGAGATCAAACTACCGGGAAGGTCTAAAGTGATCAGATACAACAGATCCACCCATTGGTTCAAAAGGTATGTCTTATTTCTATGAATAATTGGATTTTGATGTATGCATGAGGAATGGAAATGGATATTTGAGAATTCTCCCTAAAGAGACTAGTGACTACATGGGATCTTCTATATAAGTCAGATGTATAGAAATACAGTGTTAGTATATTTATCATTGATACTTCTTGTTGAGGTACATCTTATATTTCTTGGCATATGGCTAAGGGTTTTTATGGTACATGGTTGAGAGCTTGTATTTGTGTAGTAGTTGATGTATTGAGAGACTGAATATTAGAAAGGGGTTGATGACTAAGATCATGTGAGGGATATTATACTTGTTCATGATTACACATACCTATATGACACATGACTAGAGAGAGACATACTTGCCTTGAGTAAAGGTTATATATGAGGATTCATGCACATGGTACAGTTACAGTCTGGATACAGTGACAAGATACAGATCAATGTGAAAGAAGTTACAGAAGGTCAGAAGTTTTCAAGAAAAGGAAACCCTAATTTTTAGAAGGCATACGCAGGCTGCATAATAGTTTGGTAGCGTACATACGTGGGCTGCATAAAAGATAGGGAACATACATACACGGGCTGCAACAGTACAGGTCGTGTATCTGTTGTAATTTTTGTAGATACATGTTCAGTTCAGGTACAAATTGATTATAGGGAAGTTGTAAATATTGGATGCAGGTCAGTGGTACAGGTTGATATAGTTGTACAACAGTGACAAGTTGACAACGGTTCCATCATTCTACTTCTACTTTAGGGAAGTTGGACAAGGCAAGGATAGGTGGTTGTATGTTAGAAAAAACAGGACCGTGGAGAAATAAAATAAAACAAATGTAGAAACAAAACATAGAAAATACACAATACAATAGAGACACAGATTTACGTGGTTCACCCAGTGTGGGCTACGTCCACCAGAGAAATTGCCAAGTCCTTCCTTTATTATTATCCAACATATGAAGGGATACAACCTACAACAAACCTGTTGTAACTTCCTCTTATTTTTCTCACAGTCTCCTATCTCAGAATACAATATTCGCCATCAACCATAGCCGCAATACATTTCCCTCATAAAAGAGAGTTGCCTTCTAGGAAAAAAAACCCTAACATAATCTCTATCATTAGATCTGTGACCTTATAATGAACGGTCCAGATTTACAATGAAATTACAATATACATTTACAAGGCAATTTTTCCTTCGGGGGCTTCGCCCCTGAACCCCCGCTGGGGGACCACTTTCCCCCAAACCCCCCAGCCGGGGGGATAGCCCCCCCAAACCCCGCAGAGGGGGTACCCCCCCTCTGCATTCCCCCGCATGGAAGAGTGTACATACTTCTGGGGTGTAAATACTTTATGGAGTATAAACACGGCTGAAAGTAAAAGACCTCTGAATTAGGAAGATAATCAGGCTCCACAACCAACAATCTCCCACTTGGAGACTGATCTCAACAACTCCGCCGTTGTTGTATATGTCGGACTCTGAACCTTCTTGGACCTTGCAAATTTCTCATCTTCATCTTCATTCTTGAAGACCAACTAAAACTGAGCAGGAACTCAGTTTCTCGTTGGTTACTCCCTTTGTTAACATGTCTGCAGGATTCTGGCTAGTGTGTATCTTTTCCAACTTCAAATGTCCATCTTCCAAGGCGGATCGTATGAAGTGGTACCTCAACTATATATGATTAGTCTTCGAATGAAAGGCTAAGTTCTTTGCAAGATGAATGGCACTCTCACTATCACAGTACAACCTGTTATTCTCTTGCTTCTTTCCCAATTCCTCCATAAACCTCTATAACCAAATCATCTCTTTACTAGCCTCTGTTGTTGAAAGTGAAACAACCTTTTGCAGTTTTGAAATCCAACTTACTGTTGTTCCACCTATAGTAAACACATACCCTGTGGCAGTCCTCCTACTATCTTTATCACCTGCCATATTTGAATCAACATATCCTTGTAGAACAGTTTCTGAACCTCCAAAACATAATGCATGATTAGCAGTACCTCTCAAGTATCTGAGAATCCACTTTACTGCCTCCCAATGTTCTTTACCTAGATTGTTCATATATCTGCTCACAACTC
>ML788258.1:201104-257212 GCA_009831015.1 Picea engelmannii
ATTAGAAGAGCCCTGACCTCATCATCAAAGTCCACTTTTACAGAACTTAGTTGATTAGTAACTATATTAAAATCATTTAAATGATCTGCAACAGACCCACCTTCCGACATCTTCATATTAAATAATCTCTTCATTAGAAATACCTTATTGGACACCAAGGGTTTTTCATACAATTTGGCCAATGAATCCATCAAACCCTTTGTTGTCTTTTCTTTGGAAATATTGAAAGCCACCGATACTTCCAGGCTCAGCCGTATCATTCCTAGAGCCTTTCTGTCAAGAATCTCCCATTCTTCGTCCTTCGTAGCCACCGGCTTCTTTGCTACTCTAAACAATGGTAGGAATAGATCCTTCTGATATAAATAGTCTTCCATCTACATCTTCCATAACTGGTAGTTTTGGCCGTTAAATTTCTCGACCCTAAACTTTCCATCTTCCGACATTGCTCCCACTCGAACCAGGAACCCTCTTTTCCTGCGAGTTACCTTTCGCTCTGATACGAGTTGTTAGAAAAAACAGGATCGTGGAGAAATAAAATAAAAAAAAATGTGGAAACAAAACAAAGAAGATACACAATACAATAGAGACACAGATTTACGTGGTTCACCCAGTGTGGGCTACGTCCACCAGAGAAATTTTCAGGTCCTTCCTTTATTATTATCCAGCATATGAAGGGATACAACCTACAACAAATCCGTTGTAACTTCCTCTTCTTTTTCTCATAGTCTCCTATCTTAGAATATAATATTCACCATCAACCATAGCTGCAATACATTTCCCTCATAAAAGAGAGTTGTCTTCTAGGGAAAAAACCCCTAACATAATCTCTATCGTTAGATCTGCGACCTTATAATGAATGGTCCAGATTTACAATGAAATTACAATATAAAATTACAAGGCAATTTTTCCTTCGGGGGCTTCGCCCCCGAACCCACTAGGGGCCCGCTTGCCCCCAGCCGGGGGGATAGCCCCCCCGGACGCTGCAGAGGGGCTACCCCACCTCTGCACTCCCCCGCGTGGAAGAGTGTACATACTTCTAAGGTGTAAATACTTCATGGGGTATAAACACGGCTGAAAGTAAAAGACCTCTGAATCAGGAAGATAATCAGGCTCCACAACCAACATTGTAGCCGCCTTCTGGTTGTAGCCAGAGAATATAGGGGGTTGTAGTCTCCTTCTGGTTGTAGCTAGAGAATTGGGGAGTTGGAGGTTCCCTCAGGTTGTAGCCTGAGAAACTAGGGGGTTGGAGCCTCCTTCCAGTTGTAGCTGGAAAACAAAGGAAGTTGGTGCTTCCAATGAATGTAATTCTTCAAGACATGTAAGAAAAAGCATTCTATGGTTTTCTCCCGATTTGGGTTTCCACGTAAAACATTGGTGTATTGTGTATGTGTGTGATTGTTCATTTCTTATTGCTCATTTTTTGATAATAATTCTACATTGATATAACACTTGGATTATTTGAAGAAAAAGGATTATAATTACACTATTACTGGTTCACCCCCCCTCTCAGTAATCCAACAAGGAGAATAGGGGAGCAAGAAAGTGGCTCAAGGAAGAAGGTGAAGGCCCATAGGACACCACCTCATACATCACTGACAACGGATCATGTCAAACTAGTAGCTACAACCATTGAAGATCGACTATCAAAGGCTTGGGAGAATGTCAAGAAGCATAGGGATTCAATTATTGAGCAGGTGTAGGAGGTAAAAATTGCGTTGAAACGGTTAAAGATTAAGGTAGAGCAACGACATACGGAAACACCAGGAAAGACTAAGGAAGGAATGCCAGTAGGGGAAATAGTACAGATCATAACACAGGAGAGTGCAAACTTCATGATAACACCTAATATGTTGTACATTGACGAGGAGGCGGCATAGAATCCTCTAAAGGAGATAGAGACATTGACTTGGTGTTTCCCAAGATCCTGACAAAGGCATTGTACAAATTGAAAATTATTGTCGCATAGGAAATCTAGTCCAGGGCAAGGTCGGATGCGACAAACTTACAAACAACACAAGAGGAGAACATCACACTTAAGGAAGCAATTAGCCAAGAAGGATAGGAGAATAAGTTAGCACAAAAAAGGTAGAAGAGATGGAGAAACACATTTGCACAGTGTTTCAAACCATCATGGGCAGCGCAGGATCAGAGGAAATATCATCGAAAGAAAAGATGAAGAAAATATCTCAGGCCTTGGAATAGTACAAGAGCCCAATAAAGGAGCTGGAGGAGAGTGAAGTACCCACTACTCCTCCAAAAGTAAGAGTGAAGCGAGAGCAAGACACAACAGAATTTGTGGAAAATATAATGCATGCTATACAAAATATGACAGAGATGTTGGAGCAAAGTGGCCAACTGTGGACACAAGTACAAGAAGATGGAATCTTGCAGGAGTTGCAAGGAAAGGAGAATAAGGTCCATGTAGCAATGGCAGACTTGAAACAGAGACAAAATATAATGTCACTGCCAGAAAAGATTAAGACAGCTGCAAAAATGAAGAGTCTACAGTCAGAAGAAAAGGCAGTGCTGGTAGAAAATATTGCAAGGCATGCTCAGTTGGAGCCTCTGCAGGAAAAGGTTGAACAGTTGGTCATGGATATCGACACAAAAAAATCAAGGGTGGAGAAGATAGGCTTGGAGGGGGGATAAACATTGAAACCTGAAGTCACTGCGCAGATGGTATAATCCATGGTGGAGAAGAGAAACTAGGCTCAAGGGCAATGTCAGCAAGAAGCATAGATGTATGAAGCACTATCACAAGAAATGAAATATGTAGGAGTTGGTGAGTGACTTGGGACGAGTCACGATGTCAGTGTTGGGGGCCTATTGGTGCAAGACAATTTTGGGAGAAAATCAAGGAAGTTTTGAAGGAATCAAGGCAGAAATTGGAAAAGATAAGGCAACACTAGAAAATGGGGAGCACGTTAGAAACAGAGGAAAATCAGTGCCGGAAATAGAGGAAAACCAACACCGAGGAATTGCAGTTAAAAAGTGGACAAACTATTGCAGAGCAGCTGAAAAGTGGACAAAACTAATCCTTCTAGGGTTAGGTTTTTTGTAAGGGATTTGTCCCATTTTTTGTATAAGTAGAATGTATTAGGAATGTGAAAAGAGTTAGTTTGTTAGTTGTTTGGTTAGTAGTCCTAAGTTTTGTGAATACTATCATGATATATGGAGATCGATTGTAATGGAAGAATATTTGTACAGTGCACAACACTGGATTTTGCATGAATATTAATAAAGAGCTGAAGCGACTCATCTTTATGGACGTAACCCCAAGAGGGGGTGAACCATGGTATATTTGGGTTATGTGTGAATGTTTGCATTACTTTTGATTCTATTTTCTTTAATGAGTTTATGTTGAACATGTTAAAATGATAAAGGAAATAATATTGCGCACTAAGAATAACTAGAGAAATATGTAGAAAAACATTAATGGATGAATGTCATAGTTAGTATTCATATCTTAATATTATATTTCAGTAAATGAATAGATGTCATTTGGTATATGATGTTATAATGGTTCATGAAGTTATGTTGGGGTATTTGTGTCAATGGTCAGAACTAAGATCCTACTAGGTTTAACATAATGAAGGGGTATTCGAGGGCTAAATGTTGAGTAGATCTAATTCCCCTGAGAGATAAGAACATCCCATCCTATGTTTGAATACACATGAGTCCTGTGAAATCCCATTGAATCCATCTCGGGTGAGACTACGCAGTGCACTATGTTTACTATGTTTCCTTATGGTATCCAGAAGGGTCGATGGTCGAACGAAAGTTGGTAATCATGTAGTTAGAACCTGGGTCAGCCCATAAACAACCAACAAGTGCCATCTGTTAGATTGGAAACATGCCCAACAATTAGTGTGATAGAAATTTCCATGGATTTCTGCAAATAACTTGTTAACGTCATTGTATCAACAATTGATGTGAATCCGTTATCCATGTTATCTTAACATACATTATGACTTTCAAAAGATGGTAACAAGTTCAAGGAGAATGTTGTGACAGATCTGATACAACCTTCCAAGATTTTTCAAGTTTTGGTAACCCTATCGATTCTCCGAGCGATTCAATATATTCAGTAGGAAAACTGCAACAATAGTTTTACACCAGATTTTTCCATGGGAGTTTATGCCTATAATTTCATTGAGGTCTTGTTATTAAACACTTTCATTATCAGACGAATCATTTACTTCCTTAATAATTTTCATACGATGTTCATCGATTGATCTCCAAGTTCCAGGACTCAGAAAGAAATGTAAGGGATCCATGGCATCCAACGGAAATGGCTCTAAACAAGGAGCGTCAATCGAGGAAAAGTGATAAGGAAAATCTTAGTCTGACAAGGGTTGAAGGAACATGGATTTATTGAGTGTGATGCAGTAAGAAATCATGGTGAAAATGCATGTTGGCCGCCCTATAAGTCTCAGTCTCTTCCTATGTTCTTAAACCCTACGGTCCTCTTGATTGCTATTATAGATCCAGTGGCATTCTATTTGGTGTCAGAAGGTGTCTTTCCAATGTGATCGATGAGCTCCATATCATGCCCAAAATTTTGACGAGAACCATAAAAAGTCACACTTCAGCCTCAGGAAGTACAAAATATTGGGTCTCATTTCACACATCATACAGGATACAAGACAGATAGAGGGTGTCTCACAACTTCAGATATCCTTCACATATATCTTCTGAAAACTCCATTACAACTTTGATTTTGATAATAAAATGACTACTCACATCGTTGAAAAGCAAATTGGAGCATTGTTTATGCAGCAACGCAACATTGAAAAAAGAAGAAGAAGGGGGAGATCATTGAAATTCTCAATATCGTCATCTCTAATATGTTGCATAAAATGCTCTCAAGATTTGACGGGAGGTACAATGTCTAGAATTTTGAAGAAGCGGAATTAATTAGTTATATTTTAAAAACTAAGGTTCACCACTTCACTTCCTTTAATTCCAACCATGGGTCACTCTCTTACCTAGAAGGTAAATGCAAAATTACATCATATTCAAACACCAGATGACTGCAAGTGAATATTATTAATACCTAGAGGCATAGATGACTGCACGAATGTTTCTGCTACCTTTGAGTAAAAAAGACGTTTTTAATAATAACATTATAAGGAGGTGGGCCATTTAAACTTCAGTTCATTAATGAAATGAACCAAACTACCACAAATGTTCACCAAAGGCTATTAAAGAAGAAACATGCAACAACAAAAAAGGAGGGAAAAACCATCAAAGGTATGCTAGGAGCATGTGAGAGTAATTATTCTGATCTGTCATCATTCATACTTTATTTATTTCTCTTTGGGATTTGACGGGATGTGGATAGCAGGGGTGGCTCGCAAAGTATCAAGAAAAAAATTGAAATGGATTTGATGGCCTCTTCGAGGTAACTTCTGCATTTGTTTGAGTTTGTTACAATTTTTCTATGTTCTCATGGCTGACCAGTTTTTCTCATGTGCATATGAATGCCTTGAAGCTTTATTGATCATTTTTCAAGCATGTCTATCTTCATTGTTAATATTTTGTACTTGGATATTCTCGTATGAGTGAGGAAACCATCTTGAATAGTTAGAGTTTCACTCAGGGTCCATACCTTCACAGAGGTATGAAATCCCGAAGAGTCTGAGGATTATATGAGGATTTCACTAATAAAGATCTTTTTTTCTCTCTGGATATTGTTTATATTTTATTTTCTTGTTATTTCACACAGGTTTTTAAAGAAAAATAAAATAAAATCTTTTATTTCACTTCATGCAAGTGTACATTCTTTCTATAATTACATTCACAATCTCTCTTTCTTTATTATTTTATTTCTTTAACAAGAATTTATTATAGACAAATAAATGAACAAATCACTATACAATTATTCATTTTTTTTAATAAATATTGTTTTCTTCTACTCACTATACAATTATTCATTTTTCTTTTTAAGTTTATTATTTTTCTTTAATAACATTTTTGTATTATTCTAACATGTTAATATGACAACTAATTCACTTTTGTTATTTACCTTTTAACACTTCCTTTTCTTTGATTCATTGATTAATATTTTTATGTAACAAGCTAATATTTGTTATCATTAACATTTCTTTAAACCTTTGTTTATCTGTTTGTCGATATTTCATTTTTGTATTAACCTTCTTCTAACTTTATTTACAAAATCAATAAACATTATGAAAGTTAAAAGTACAAAAATTATAAAATATAAAACACATTAAAAATAAATATTGAAAATACAAAGTAAAAGGGATTCATGCTTGGACTTTAGGTTATAGGAGATTTAGCCTAGGGTCTAATGTGTTTCCGTGTAGGGGCTCTAAACCTAGGGTGACATTCATGTCTCTTCCAACCTAGCCCCATGGGAGGTTGAGTTGTTGGTTATTGGAACTTCTCAGTTCCGGCATCAACATATTTTTGGTGACCATACTGGGGAAGGACCGCTCAATGGTTCTTTCCTAGTTTTGTTTTAATTCTTTCAAAATTACATTTATCTTCTCTAGACCTCAATGTCTCAAATGATTAGAAACATGTTTAGTAGTTGCATCCCTATGGTTTCAGCTACTAATCCAAGAAAAGTCATTCATGAGTATGGGATATTCGAATTTGAGGAAGACCTGGACAATCATCATTTGTTTTTACCTACCCCTTTGAAGCTTAATTACCCTGTTAATCCTTTGCCTTATAAGTTCAAACAACATTTGCCTTTGTTCCTAGGGGATGGAGTTGTTAGAGTGGAAGAACACCTTCGTGCATTTTCCAAATCTTGTACCATCCTTGGAGTCAATTATAATGATGGATGTATTCTCTTATTTATCAAATCCATTCACGGTAATGTTTCTTCCTTATCTGTCAACCTACCCGATGAATGCATCTCTACATGGTCTCAACTTTCTTAATGGTTTACATCTACTTTTGGGCACTTTGATAACCTTTATGAGCATCTTAAGAGATTTAATCATTTGCACATGAAGGATAATGAAAGCATTTGTGATTTTAATATTAGGTTTATCAAATTGTATAATTTCATTCCTACGAATATTCTCCCTACTAACTTGGTTGCGCTTTTACATTATTATGATGTTTTACCACCTCTTTACCGATGGCAGTTGGAATAAAATAATGTTCAAAATTTGGAGCTAGCTTTAATCACTTGCCTTGATTTTGAGGAGCAATCTCGAAGAACAGGTTTCTCCTTTGGTGTTTCTGATTCCCAAAAATATGTGTCTTCTTTAATCCCCACCATTAAGGATTTACAAGATCGCATGCTCTTCCTTGAATATCAATCTTCAAATCATGCCTACCTTGAGAGATCTTTCAAGCCCTCTTTTCTAAGGACTAATTATAATACTTTTATCACCTGTGATCAAGAGCTTGGATGTGAATAATATCATGAGTATATCATGATGCTTAATGATCAACCAGCCTCCCACATTTCAAATACTATTCTTGAACCTAAGAAGCAAATCCAACCTCAAGATAACATCTCATCCTAAATCTTTCATTTATGTGCATACATTGATGAAGTTGATTTTGCAAAGGAAGACGTTGATTTCAACTTTCTCTACCCTCTTTATGAAAAGTTTATATTTAATGAATTCACTTATGAAAGGTCAAATCAAGATAATGAGGGTTCTTATGATTTTATTGATACATGTGATGAGTCCTCTTTTAAACATTCCCATAAGGATAATCGAGACTTTACATCGCAAAATTCTTTCACAAACTCATTTTTTCAATTCAAAGAAGTTGAAGAATTTAATAATGATATACATATCTCTACTTCTTGCATGATTTATTTTGATGATGATATATTCAAAGGCATTCCTATGCATTTGAATCCTTTATTTTCTCCTTCGGAGCATGATAATTATTTTACGAATTAGGAGATTGTAGATGATGACCTTGTGATGCTTGAAGAGTTCATCCTCGATATTAAAACCTCTAACCATCATTCTCACGTTATTGATGCTCATGTTTCCAACGTCAAGACTAAATCTCATCTTGTTAGTTGGCAGGTCCTACAAGATGGTGATCACCTTTTCTGTGTTTTGACAGGCCTATTACCCTTGCCACAAGCATTTGTTGGTTGGAAAGGTGATCGACACTCTTCATGCATCGTATTTCAACTCATAAATCATCCTTGTAAAATAAATGATGCATTTATCTATGAAAAATGTCACCCTACCTAAGTCCAAGAATGTTTTTCCCTTCCTTTTGTCCTTAAATAATAAAAAGGGGAGGGTAATTTTATTTTTTTTAGGTTCTTCAGTTTAAGTTTTGTCTTCCGCTTTTATTTTTCTTTAGATTGTGTGTTTATTTTCTCTTTACTTTTGGAATTCAGACTTGCTTGAACAATGATCGGTGATTAAGAGAGGGTCCTGCATATTATGATATATTGATTAACCTTTTCTTTTGGACACAACAAGCTTGCAAATGAACAGGATTTCTTGATGTTTGTCAGAAACTTATGCTTTGTCTATCACATGCTTACGAAGAAGGATACCCTCGCTTGAAGTAGGTGTTCTATCCCTCCTAGTCTTCTTTTTTATCCCATTATTCATCCTTGCCAATTCAAGATATCTCCTTCATTGGTGTCTTGGATGTTCAGTGTTTTATTTGGGTTTTTCCCTCAACACGCTTCCATGACAGGTTTATTCAATTTTTCGTTGTTTTCAAAGAGTTAAAAGGTTTTTCATTTTCTATTATACACAGGTCCAAACCCCCTCATACTTACCACTTTCCATAAGTTTCTCCCAAAGTCCCATTCCATGTACCCCTTAAATTTCCATATTTTTTCCCCTGTTGTATAATAGATAATGACTCTCATTAGTCATTTTGATCATTGATCCCCATACATATCAGTTCTTGTTCTTTGATACCATAGTTTCTTAAGTTTGCATGCCGCTATAAGAAACACACATATGTTGGTTGGAATTTGTTGATGAATATTTCAATCAACGACACTTAGCCAACAAAGGGTTTCTGGGATCCCCCTCATTTCACATTTGCTTGCGCAAAGCTTCGCCCACTCTCGTGAAAATTGGCACAATGCGCTCTGCGAAACTATTATGGCCTAGGACCTATCACTCATGCGGATTATTTTTCTCGCTCTCTGCATTCTTGACTCTTGTCATATTCCATACTTATGATTGGCACACTAGAACCATATGTTTTGGACCCATACATCTGTAATATTCCAGATATAAAAAAGTATGCATAACAGAAATAAACAGCTAGAAATGGCAGATGAACAACAATATAACCGGAACAACACCACAATAATACCAAAATGATATCAAAATAACACCAGAAAGAGCACTTTGATTATTGAGAGCAATGTTCACTTGCCTCTTCGAGGGGGAAACCTCCAGCAGAGCAGAGATCTATTATAATAATATCCAAGACAAAAGTTCTCATACCCTCGACTCCTATTTATACTAAATATGTCTATCAAAAGAACCATCTAGAGAAAGATCATTCTAGAAGCGGAAGCTTCTATTAGGTCTTCTTACATTGGACTTATTCTTCCTTATTACTAGGCCTTATTAATATTGACTTTTATTACATGAAAATATATTATTCTACCTACTTGAAAGATTAGATCCCTAACAACATCATCTCACTTATCACCACACATTATCCTATTCCTCACTTAATTAGTATGACCCTCTTATCCAAAGTTCATATCATAAACCCTATGTATTATTTTTTACATGTCTCACTTTTCCAAGACATATATCATAATTCACTTTCCAATGTTTTAAATAACATTAAGTTATACCATGTTCCTTTTCTTTGAAGTTATGACTTTGACATCATTCCATCCCATGAATAAAACTAATATATTATTCAATGGTTGTTATATTCTCTACCTATCACCATATGCTCATGATATTAAAAAGTAATGAGGATTATATTATGATTATGATGTCAAATAAAAACTTGTCTGCATGCAAGGGTTAAGAATACTACATTGATGACAAGTTATCAAGAACGCTAAACCTCCACTTTCTTTCAGAAGCAGATCCTTAAGAATAAATAAAGGGTTCATTCGTTGATAGTAGGCAACACCTTCTTGTTAAATAAATTATGGAGGAACTCCTTCTTTCAACCGTCACACATGCAAATGTTAGTGTGCAGAAGTTAGTTTTTCTGTCTGATGGGGTTTAAGGAATTTTTAGAACAAGTTGACAGGTTTCCAGGCATTCTTTTCCTGGTTCATATGGTTCATTTTTTTCCTGGTTCATATGGTGACAGGTTTATTTTTTGCAGTAAATAAAATAATTGGATACGATGTGCAATTTGATTTCAATCATATAATGAAAGTTCTACATAAAAAATTAGCAGTGGCACAACCAGTCGTTCGGTTCGAGGTTTTGCATGCCCTTAGAGCAGTAAAACATAATCTTCCACCCATTATGTCTCTATGTCGAAATAAATTTTGGCACCAATCGAATCATTTTATCTTAATGTTGGTGCACATGCAACATCAACAAAGTTCTACAAGAACACCTCTCGGCAAAGCTTGAGATCATTCGACGACAAAAAAAAATGTTGAACATTGTCAGATCTTTGCCATCTCTTTCCACATATGAGATGCAACGCAGTGAGGGATGTCTAAAATATGTTCTTGGTAAATCATTTTGACCACTCAATTCCTCTATTGTAACTATTGCATCAAAGGATGAGGTTCCATCTGTTAGATCGGTATCATGCCCAACAATTAGTGTGATAGCAAGTTCCCATGGATTTCTGCAAAGAACTTGTTAATGTCATTATATCCAACAATTGATGTGCATCATTTGTCCATGTTAGTTGAACATACATTATGAATTTCAAAATATGCTAACAAGTTTGAGGAGAATGTTGTGACGGCTCTGATGCAACCTTCCAAGATTTGTCAAGTTTTGGTAACCCTATCGATTCTCTGAGCGATTCAATATATTCAGTAGGAAAACTGCAACAATAGTTTTACATTGGATTTTTCCATGGGATATTATGCTTATAATTTCATTGAGGTCATGTTATTAAACACTTTCATTATTAGATGGATCATTTACTTCCTTAAGACTTATCATACTATGTTCGTCGGTCGATCTCCAAGTGCCACGACTCAGAAATAAATGTGAGGGAGCCATGGCATCCAGCGAAAATGGTTTTGAACAAGGAGCATCAATCGAGGAAAAGTGATAAGGAAAATATCATTCTGACAAGGGTTGAAGGAACATGAATTTATTGAGTGTGATGGAGTAGGAAAACATGGTGAAAATGCATGTTGGTCGCCCTATAAATCTCAGTCTCTTGCTACGTTCTTAAACCCTACGGTCCTCTTGATTGTTATCATAGATCTAGTGTCATTCTATTTGGTTAGAGAAGGTGTTTTTCCAACATGATCAATGAGCTCCCTATCATGCCCGAAATTTGGACGAGAACCATAAAAAGTCACACTTCAACCTCTGGAAGTACAAAATATTGGGTCTCGCTTCACGCATCATACAGGATACAAGACAGATAGAGGGAATCTCACAACTTCAGATATCCTTCACGTATATCTTCCGGAAACTCCATTACAACTTTGATTTCGATAATAAAATCACTATTGACATCGTTGAAAAGCAAATTGGAGCACTATTTAACTTAGAATTAGGAGAAACCAGGAGAAACCACACAAGTGAGACTACGCTCACAATCTATTATTGATTGAAGACAGATTACATCATAATATAGGAATTGGTTCTACTTCCATTATTTCTAAGTCTCCCCCTTAATGGAGAATGGATTGACTTCTACACCTAACATCTCCCTAAACAGCTCAAACTTAATCTTTCCAAGAGGCTTAGTGAAAAAATCAACAATATTTTCACTAGTATTACAATACATAAGAGCTATTTCATTTGACTGCAACTTTTCTCTAACAAAATGAAACTGAGCATCAACATGCTTTGTCCTTTCATGATAAATCAGATTATTCGCCAGCTTGATTGAACTTTGATTATCACATTTGATCATTGTAGGTTCCTTTTGTTCTTCTCCAACATCTTGAAGAAGTCTTCTCAACCAAACAGCTTCACAAGTTGTTTCACACAAGGCTTTATATTTTGCTTCAGTAGAAGACAAAGATACAGTAGGTTGTTTTTTACTGCTCCATGAAACAACCCCCGATCCAATGCCAAACACATATCCAGTGGTTGATCTTCGATCATCCAGATTGCCAACCCAATCAAAATCTGAGTAACTTGTCAACTCAACATCAGATGCATCAATATATTTAATACCATAATGAAGTGTTCCTTTTATATACCTGAGAACCGCCTTTGCTGCATTCCAATGGATTTCTTGAGGTTTCGCCATAAACTGACTTAACACACTCACAGAATATGCAATATCAGGTCTATTTATGGTGAGATAATTCAAACTACCCACCATATGTCTATACATAGTGCCATTCACCTCCTTCGAACCATCATCACATGAAAGTTCCACATTCTGTTGCATGGGAACAATAGAAGATTTACACTGATCCATTTTAAATATCTTAAGTACTTCTCTGACATACTTACTCTGATAAACAAAAGTTTGGCCTGCATTTCTCCAAACTTCAAGACCTAGGCAGTAATGTAACTCACCAAGATCTTTCATTTCAAAAACTTGTGACAACTACTCCTTGATTTCATCAATAAATTTCTCTACATTTCTTGTAAATATTAAATCATCAACATATAAGGAAATCAACACTATACACCCCTGCTCATCAAATTTGGTATACATATTTGGATCACTCTTGCTCCTCATAAAACCTTGTTGAAAAAAGAAAGAGTCTATCTTCTCATACCATGACCTAGGTGTATGTTTTAGTCCATACAATGTTTTCTTTAACTTACACACTAAGTGTTCTTGCCCATGTTCCACAAACCCTTCAGGTTGAGTAAGGTAAACCTCCTCCTTTAACTCACCATTCAAAAATGCAAATTTAACATCTAATTGGTGTAGCTTCCAATGGTACTTTGTAGTTAAAGCAATTAACAATCTGATAGTATTCAATTTAGATATTGGTGCAAATGTTTCAGCATAATCAATACCTTGTGTTTGTGAATACCCCTTTGCCACGAGTCTAGCCTTATATTTGTCTATACTACCATCTGATTTAAACTTGGGTTTGTATATCCATTTGCATCCAATGGTATTTTTATGTTTAGGCAATTCAGTCAATTCCCAAGTATTTTTTTCATTATAGATTCATATTCTTCCTCCATTGCATTTCACCATTCATCATGTTCATTGGCTTCATTAAAACTCATGGGTTCTATGACATTTGAAATGCTACTCATTAGGGCATAGTCTCTATACCTCTCAGGGATCTGAACCTGTCATGAAGACCTTCTCAATTGATTATCTTCCTCCCCACTTTGTGAAGATATGTCTTCGCCTCTAGGTGAACTGTGATTGCTTGAAGTGTCCATATCACCGAGTCCTTCTTGCTGCTATTGTTTCTGTGGTCGTGGCTACTACTGTGGTGGTTGTTGTTGTGATAATTGTTGTCACTGCAGCACTTCTTTAACTCCTTCATCAATAATTCTATGTCATTCCTCATGACTGTTGTCATCATGATTTCTTGTTTCCTGCTCATGGAAAAGTACATCTATACTCGCAAATACTTTGTGAGTAGAAAGATCAAACAGTTTGTATGCTTTGAATTCAGAACAATACCCAATGAAAATACATTTAATGGCTTTAGCATCCAATTTCTTCCTATTCTCCTTTGGAATATGTGCAAAATCCTTACACCCAAATACTTTCAAATTATGAACTACAGGTTTGGAACCATACAAGGCTTCGAAAGGAGTAATATTATCAAGACACCTTGTTGGAATTATATTCTTTAAATAAACTACAGTATTTATGGCTTTAGCCCAAAATGTATTCGAGAGATTCTTACCTTTCATCATACTACGTGCACACTCTACCAGAGTTCTGTTTTTCCTTTCATCCACTCCATTCTAATGTGGAGTGTGGGGTACTGTAAATTGTTGTACTATTCCATGATCTTTGCAATATTTGATGAAGTCCCCTGATTTATACTCTCCCCCTTGATCTGAACAGAGGATTTTGATAGATTTTCCTGTCTTCTTTTCCACCATGGTTCTGAATTCCTTAAAGTACTCAAAAACATCACTTTTTATTCTAAGGAAATAAACCCATGTGTATCTCATGCAATCATCAATAAATAACATAAAGTAAAATGCACCTCCTAAATACCTAGTCTGCATAGGCCCACAAACATCAATATGCACAAGATCTAATGCATCTCTCTTTTTCCTATCAGTATTAGAGGGGAATTCATCTATGTGCATCTTTCCTAATGCACATCCATCACAAGCAACATTCTCATTCTTTAATATGGGAAGTCCTTCAACCATATTTTGTTTCTGTAATAATAATAAATCAGGATGATTGATGTGGACATACCTTTGATGCCAAAGACTCTCTATTGGCATAGTTGCAGAAGTCAGTGCGTGATGTGCTTTGTTGGTAACATCCAGTTTATATAGTCCTCCTACTCTGACTCTCATTGCAACAGTTTTGAATTGGTCTACCAGATCCTTCACTGTGAAATAATTCTTGAAGAATTCAACCTTCAAGTTCTGATCTGTAATGGTGGACACAGAGATCAAAATTTTAATTATCCCTGGCACATACACCACATTGCAAATGTGACAAACAGTACCATTCGGCAATGTCACATGAATGTCTCTGTATCCCTTGATCTGATGAGCGTGGTCATCTCCAAGATATATGTTCATTTGTTTCAGCAGATAAAGCAGCATTTGACACAAACAGTCTAAGATCCCGTGAATCAAAATTCAGGGGTTCATCAATATCATCAGTAGCAATAAACAATCTGAGACCATGTTTTGAAGATTCTTCTTCATAATGACATGAATGGTTTCTAGGTTTATTCCTAGCCTCATCACTCTTCTTCTTATGATAGTCTTTAATGATATGTCCAGGTCGACCAAAGTAAAAACAAAGTTTTGACTCATTCTTGTTACAGGGCATACCTTGATTCGGCCTTGGGGATTGTCTTCTCTGCGATGAATGACCTCCTTTGCCTCTTTCTCTTGAACTCCCTCCCGAGGATCTCTTATTTGACCACAGTGCCAAATCTGTATTGTGAGGCTTCAAATTCGAGTGCCTCTCTTCCTCTTGCAGAGAAATACCTGTCAATTCTTCAAAACTAGGAGGTTTCTCTCTTGTTGCGAGACCTGTTATGAACATCTGATAATCTTCTAGAATACCATTTAAGGTAATAGTGACAAGATCAGTGATGGAAACTGTTTCTCCTATATTTCCTAGCTTGTCTTTCACCTCTTTAATGTGACCAAAAAATGAAATAACATATTCATTTCCATCCATGTTAATGCCTAGCAATTTAGTTTTCAGGAACAAAATATGATTTGTGTTGCTAGTTTCATACAAGGCTTTAAGCATTGTCCACGTTTCAGCAGAAGTTTTAGCTTCTCTAATATGTGGAATTATGTTATCTTTAACAGACATATGCAACAATAGCTTGGCCTTGTTTTCACGCTTATCCCAATCTTGGATCTGTGTTGTTGTCACACCTGCAGCCACATCAGGTTTCGCTTCATCTCCCTCCACAATGGTCCTGACACCATAGCCCTCCATCAGGGTCTGCATTTTGAATTTCCAGTTAATGAAGTTCAAGCCATCTAATTTGTTGGCTTCGTTGAGGTAGTTCTTTTCCAGAGGATTTTCCATCTCTGCAAGTGTATGCTCGTCCAATCAAACAATGTATCCTTCTATCACCAAACACACTTCAATCCTAAAGGCGATGAATCACCAAGAATATGAAACTTTTTTCAATTTCCTCCTTTTGTTGAGCAGTCCGTCGTTTTTCCTTTGGATCCACCGATCCATCTCTTCCTCTGCTCACAGCTTTCTTAAAAGAAATATAAGAAACCCTAAAGGAAACCTTAACACCACTCCATGCATACCACAAACTCACCCTTCTTCACGATTTGGTGTGTACACAGTTGCACCAATACACCAACAACAAATGAAGCAAATGCAGCTACAATACACTAGCAACAAATGACAATTATGAAGGAATGTAACATAGCAAGTTATCCGGAGCTGGGATAGGCAGGGTTGAGGTGCCTTCCACCTTCAAAAATCGATGTACAATAACTAATTTTGAGAGATTTAATGCGGCAACATGTTCTTCAATTGTCAATTGGATCCTTGGGATACCACGATGAATCCATCAAGGCAGCCACGGGATACCCTATTGGTCTGCTCTATTCGCAGATGAGACTTTGTGTGGCAGCTCCTCGACAAAAAATGGCAATAAAAGTCACCATCTATGATTCAATGCTTTCCAAAGAAAATGCAGCTCCCCATTTGCATCAGAACGGATTTTCTCATGGCCCTCCTCCCATGCTCGTGATTAAGCAAAAAAATGGGGCTCCCACAAACTCTCACGCTTCCCACAAACTCACGCTTCAACCATGACTTTCTAAATGGTCGACGCTCCTCGGAAATCATGAAGGGAAGCGCTAGAGCTCCTATACAATGGATATGGGGGCGTTGATCAGAGTTGACAACTCTCTCTATGTGTGGAAGGGGGAGTGTTGGTGCACTAGCGCTCTTATACGCATACAAAGGGAGCGCTAGCACCTCTACTCAACTAATTCAATATCTTGCACCAAGGATCTCGCCTCAGGGAGATGATTCTCTCAGATATCCAACACATCTCTGATACCAACTTAGAATTAGGAGAAACCAGGATAAACCACACAAGTGAGACTACAATCACAATCTATTATTGATTGAAGACAAATTACATCATAATATAGGAATTGTTTCTACTTAGGCGGTTACAACAAACACCAGTAAAATAGGATCTACATTAAATAATAGGAGATTTCATCTACATAACTATATAGTGCTCCATTATTTCCAAGTATTTATGCAGCAGTGAAACATTCAAAAAAGAAGAAGGGGGAGATCACTGAAATTCTCAATATTGTCATCTCTAATATGTTGGATAAAATTCTCTCAAGATTTCACGGGAGGTACAATGTCTGGAAGTTTGAAGAAACAGAATTAATTGGTTATATTTTAAAAACTAAGGTTCATCACTTCCCTTTCTTTAATTCCAACCATGGGTCACTCTCTTACCTAGAAGTTAAATGCAAAACTACATCATATTCAAACACCAAATGAACACAAGTGAATATTATTAATACGTGGAGGCATAGATGACTTCATGAATGTTTTCACTACCTTTGAGTAAACAGGAAGATTTTTATTAATAACATTATAAGGAGGGGAATGCTCTTGTTCATGAGATGGTCTGCTACTCTTGGGGATTTTCTTAGCATGGCCCTTACCCATGCACACATTCCCATGGGAGATGGTACCTTCCAGATATTATACAATTGGAAAAGGATGATAGACATGTGATGGATCCTGATGGCCCTGATTATGTTAGTGAATGTGATTATGATGTGCCTACATAGTCTATTGAGTATGATCCATCTTAGCTACCCTTCATACAGGAAGACTCCATAGATTTACTTCTCCCATGGACATATGAATACAAAGAGAAACTTTCCAAATACCATGGAAAGGATCCAGGTTCTATCCTAATTTTGAAGAAAGAAGATAAGAAACATGAAGAAAAGGTCGAAGAGATAGTCTGTGCAGAGCCTCCATGTTTTGATTATACACCTTGTATTAATTTTTCTAAAGGAAGTCTTGTTCTCATGTGGGACAAGAGAAAGGGCAAGCCTAGGTATGACCAGTGATGTAAAAAATCATGGCTTGGCCCTTACATCACCAAGAAGAAGTCTGATAAAGAGAGGTATTAGCTAGCAGCATTAGATGGGAGAAAGATGCCATTATTCGTGGATGGAACTCTTCTCCAACCATACATTTAGGTCACACGACTTCTTCAGATACCATACCCCAAGTAAGTAGGTAAGTCATGTTGCTTTCCCCTGCATTTTGCATCTTGATTGCTCATATTAGTTTGTATGCATTTCATTTTCATTTTTCTCTACTTGCATATTGATTTCATGCTTAGCTTAGAATGTTTTTGAAAAATTTTCAAAATTTTCTTTTTCTAGCTTAGTTGGTTTTGATTATGATCATATGACAACAAGGATGAGAAGGCCATCCTGCACTTGATAGTTTGATGTTTCCTTGCAGGCACGAGTCTACTAGGAGATGTTGTGATTCTCATGCACCCTACAGTGAGAACATGTCCCTAAGTAGGAGCCATATGTTATCCTCATTTTGTGTATAACTAAGGAGATTATGTCTCGAGGCCCTCAAGTTGTAGATATGGAGTGTCGAGAGACTACCTGACTAGAAATACCCTTTTGCACAAATGGAAACCCCTCTCACTACCACAGATGGTCATAGATTTCCATATGGCATCCACCACATCAGTTGGCTTTCGAAAGGCAGTGGGCCTTGCTCCATGAGGTACAAGTTAGTATTATGGTGAGCATCATTTCAATATTTAAGACAATTATGTATGTTGTATCTTGGATTGCTCTAGATTTCATGATATATGCTTGGACATTATTCCTTTTTCCCTTTTTCCTTTTTCCTTTTGGTGGTTGACATTGTGCCCCAGTAAGTGGTTTTCCCTAGGGATGGGTTTGCTACTAGGAACTCCCTTAAAGATCCATCGTATCATTCCCGACCATACTTACCACTTTCCATCATTATTCCCCTCTATTTCCTTATCTCTTAGGATTCTAGGGTGTATTGACCCAAGAAGGGGTTGTCCCTCATTCTATGGGAAGAAGGATTTGAAGGCCCAAAGGGATTGATGTTGGGTAAAAGATAAAATCCTTGTATGAACCTTCCATATGTTTCACCCATGGATCAACCAAGAAAGCAGTGAAACGCTTATCTTTGAGTAAAGGGGACCCACAATATAACAAAGAATGCTTAAAGGTTAGTTGGAGGATACGAGGTCTCATCACGAGCCGACCTATCACATCCATGAATATCTATTGGTATGGCATTGCCATCATCTGGTCACCAAACTAGGGTAATGGCTCTCAATTGCATGGATGAGAGAAAGGGGGTCTCATCATGAGTCAACCTTCTCATTTCTACTAGGTGTTTGTGGGTGACATTGCCATTATTTGGTCACCATGCCAGGGCAGTGACCTTTAACCTCTCCTTAAAATTATGAAATAATAAACAAATGGAAATTAATGGGCTTGGAAAACGTGCATTACGGACAAAGGTACCACACACCCTCTACAAAGGAACCCACAAATGAGGCACTACGACCCCTTGTATGTCATGAGCCCTATTCCCATTGAGTCTTGACCCCAACCACCTCACCCATTTTACATGGATTGGAGAGGGATTTCTTGGAAACTCTCCTTGACCTAGGGAAAGATCTACCCAATAGGACACCTCATCAACCCTCCCATATTCAAGCTTGACAAGTCGCATAGTGTCTTTGAGAAATTAATTGTTTGATATAGTGATATTTGATGCACATGATCAGGTGTCTTGTTTATTGATTGGATTCACTTATCATGACTTTATCACTTGATATCCTTGGAGGGCGTGCTTGTTTGTCTTTGCAGGAACTAGTTGATGGACAGTTTTGGAAGAACAAGCCTAGTTTGGGCTTCCATGGGGCTTGGATCCCACAGGTGGATTCCAAGGGCCCACATGCTAGATGAGGAAGATCAAACTTGAAAGGCCTTGAAGATGAATTGGACGATGTATCCTACCCCCCACATGCCAAACATTTTTCCTAAGAGAGGAAAAACGTCTCCTTTTTTAGCATGACGTCATCTAGGGGGGTTAGGGCTTGGTCATGGTGAGGTGACATACATTAGCACTTGGATATTTTGAAGGGGCTTGAGCCTTCATCATGAAGGAAGTTGTTGGATTCTTTACCTGTGGATTTGGGAAGTCTCTCTACTCTTCTCCATCACCAACGACCTCCTCCAAATGACAAAACGTCCCCTAAAGGGGTGATGTCCTACTAAAATTAGGGTTTTATTATGTGAAAAAGTGAATTTTAAATGAATTGTTAATATTACTTTGTTAAAGGAGGAAATATTATGGTTGTTGACCCCTAGTATTTTGTCTTACCCCTTAATATGTGGACAATTCACCTTGGTGACATTTTGTATAAATAAGAGATCATAAGATCTCATTTGGAAAAAACTCTCCCTCTTGTGAAAGGACTTGATCTGAAATTTTCGCTACACTTGGCTATATTTGTCTCTTGTGCACTTGTTTATGGATATGTCTTGTGAATCGTTGATGGAGCAGTAAGGCGCTAGCCTTGGATGAATGCTTTCTAGCTTTTATGGTGGATTATCTTAGCATCTTTTTTTATTTTGGTATGGTATTTTACTCTTATGCTATAATTTTTTCAAGTCAAGGATTGTTGTGCTAGGAGATAAGTGGGAAGTAAGAGTATTTATACCCCCACTCTAGTCTCCATCATTTATTGCTTAAATTTCATTGATGTTGCAAGGGTTTGTTTGAGGAAGTAAGAGGATTTGCACTCCTCATTCTCAAACCCTAACTAGAGATAATTTCCTTGGGAATTAAGAGTATTTAAACCCCCAAGGAAGTAGAATATCTAGTTCATTTATTTGACTCCATTAACCAAATAGTAAAGGCACTAGTCATCTATATTGTGCATTGGAGATATAAAATCATTTCTTTGGGAAACGCCATTTTTTGTCTTTTGAAAGATCTCTTGCTTGGAGTTGGTTTTCCACATTGAGAGTACTCTTCCCATACTATGGCGTCCCCTCTCTCCCACTACTTAAATTTTTGTTACAAAATTTAACCTAAATCCATTAAGGTTGATCTAACCTAAATAAACTACTAACCATAACTCCTAAACTAACCCTAGACTAGCTCCTAAATTTTGCTCATTAACTCTACTAACTATGGTGCATATTTTGAGATAATTGTTGGCATATTTTGATGGTGTAACTTGCTGATATAAGTGAATGAAAGATACAGCCATAAGACTGCAATTTTATGCAGAAAATACATGTTTACAACAGTCATCTTCTCTTGCCTCTTAAGTGCCATTTTTCAGCCCATATTTATTGCTAATCTTAATCTTGATTTGCTTAACTAGTTTAGATCTTTGCATGCTGATTTGGATGTGTTATTTGATGATATAAATTGTCATATAATTATGCAAATTAGGGAAATAAAGCTTCACTTTCTGATCCATACTAACATATATCATTGCAAGTTGGATTTTCTTATGTCTCGGGCAGGTACAATCATCTTTGGGGCAGTACTTGTTGGGTTTACAAGGAATTTATTTACACATTTCACTCCATTTATATTTGAACTCTTGGGGCTCTACTTCCATCTCTATCCATCCCCATCTCATTCCCACTAGGGTCACCAAGATCTCCTCCCTAGAGTGACCTATTCACCCTTGAAGTTGGGGACCTACATCGAGATGACATTGGGTGTACAATTCCCAAGTTGTAGCACTTGATTTTGTGGTTGGGTCGGGCTTTGACCAATCTAAAACTTGTTCTATAACAAAGCCTATAAAGAGGCGTGTTGTGAGGCCGTAAAGTATTTTTTTGTTAGGTGATCATAGAGTGCACTTTTTCAATTTAATGCATGTGTAAGTGTAGGTTGTTGGTCATGCATATGTAAGCCAACTTGGATACAGGGTTTTTATTACTTGTGCAAGAGGGTATGATGTCGATTGTGTCTTAGGTGTGGACTAAGGGTTGACATGTAACCTTTTATTTTGAAAGAATAAGAAAAAAAGAGTGTATAACTCTCAAAGGAATGTTGGCTTTCACTGTTAAGGTTTTCCAAGATAAAATCTCATTGTACTGTGTGATTACTTGTTTTCATTTGCGTTATTGACTAAATTATTCTTCTCTTCTACTAGGATTAGTGTGGAAGTGTCCTGCATTTCTTGACAGTTGCATGGTTTGAAACCAAAATTTTATTATTATGGGAAGAATACTGGTAGGGAGAGGTGAACTACTAATTATCCTGGATAAGCACTAGGAAAAACAAAAAGGAATGCTAAAGAGAAACATCTAGGGAAAAATGATGCGAAGAAAGGAAAAGATGATTGATTAGGAAAAAGAAAGGACCTCCTACTATGTACAAGAATAACATCACCATGGGTGATTAGGAGAAGTATTTCTTTAGGATTTTTCCATTGACAGGGAGCTCCTCCTCCTCTCCCTGTAATGTCTTAATTCGGAAGGTCCTAGGACCTATTTTCTAGTGGATCAGATAAGGTCCCAACCACAGCTTCTGAAAATTGGTGTGTTTTCCTTTTAATTCATTTGCTTTATCCCATTTGAGTACAAGATCCCCTTCATGAAAATATTTATTACCCACAGATGAATTATCGAACCACCTTTTGATTACTTATTGATGGTGTATTAAGTTTGTTTTAGCTTTCTCCCTTTCTTCTTCTAATTTTTAAAGAATGTTCAATATTTCCTTCATCCTGGGAAAGTATCATCATGGATGGATTGGGCCAATTGTAAAGTTGGTAAGAAATTTTGAGTAGGTATGGTGGCCTCCTATCCATAGACTAGGAAAAAAGGGGAGTTGTCGATGGATGACTTGGGAGTTACTATGTCGGCCAAAAGGGAATTTGGCAAAGCGAGGTGTTAGTTTCTTTCATGGTCATTAACCATCTTCTTGAGGATGTTGATGAGGTTTTTGTTAGTGGATTATACCAAACCATTCCCTTATGGGTAGTAATTTGTTGAATATTTAACTTTGATATTTCTTTCAAGGGAAAATTCAGTCAATTTCAGAGAACAAAAATATTTTTCACTATCAAAGACTAGTGATTTAGGATCTCCAAACCTGGCGATGATATGAGATTGAAGGAACGAAATCCCCTGGATTTGATTGATAGTCTTCAAGGGGATAGAATCACTCCATATCGTAAATTAGTTAGTATCCTTTAGGATGTATTTGTGTGGTTGAGAGGAATTCGGATTGATTTCCCCGATTACATCTAGCCCTCATTGTTGAAATGGACTGTCGATGATCATTAGTTGTAGAGGAAATGTGTTTTTCTTCTCTCTTCCTGCTAACTTTTGACATTGTTGGAATCTCCTTGCATATGTGTGGGAATCTTTGAATATGGAGGGCCACTAATACCTAACTCTGAGGATTTTGTGTGTAGTATTATCTCCATCGTAATGGCCTCCTGCTGGTCCATCATGGAGTTTGGACAGAAATTTCTCAATGTCTCTTTTCTCCGGAAATATTAGGAATACACAATCATATTGTTTTTGCATAGAATCCCCTCGATAAGTTGATATTGGGAGGATTTGAGCCTCAGGGCCCTTTTCCTTTTGGGGTCCAGATAATGTGGATCTAATCCATGAGTCAAGTAGCATTTCATCTCATAGAACTAAGGGTCTGAACCGACTGGGATGTAACAGACTTCCTTGATACATAGCATCTTATTGATATAGAGCATGTTGGATTACTGAGAGGGGGGGTGAATCAGTAATAGCGTAATTATAATCATTTTTCTCCAAGTAATCCAAGTGTTATATCAATGTAGAATTATTATCCAATAATGAGAAATAAGAAATGAACAATCACACACATACACAATACACCAGTGTTTTACGTGGAAACCCAAATCGGGAGAAAACCACGGAATGTTTTTTCTTATATGTCTTGAAGAATTACATTCATTGGAAGCACCAACTTCCTTTGTTTTCCAGCTACAATTGGAAGGAGGCTCCAACCCCCTAGTTTCTCAGGCTACAACCTGAGGGAAGCTCCAACTCCCCAAATACATGGATACAACCAGAAGGAGGCTACAACCCCCCTATGTTCTCCAGCTACAACCGGAAGGTGGCTACAACCACTTGTCCTTTCCCTGTCCAACCACCCTGAAGTAGAAGTAGAATGATGGAAACACTGTCACACTATCACTGTGAGATATACCACTGTAAACATGTACTAATAAACCTGAACCATGCATCAAACTGTACCTCAACTTGTAATCAACATGTACCATAAAAAATTGCATCAACCATGCACCAACCTATACCAAACAATCTGTAATCAACATGTACCATAAACAAGTGCAACCAACAATGTACCAAGTATGTACCAATCATGTGTCAAGTACTCATAAACTATGACTCATCAATATGTACCAACATCATCAACTATACACTTCATGTATGTGCCAACTCATCAACTACTTGTCTCAACCATGTACCCAACGTGTACCTCAACCAAAAGCCCTCATCAATTTCATCATCCAAATATGATTTGTAACTCTGCAATAGACCTGGTGTATATGATCGCATATCTGTAATGAATAAAGATCTGAAAAATGACACACAATGTTCTTCAGTGTGTTTTATGCAATTCCTCCAGGTGTCACTACTTGGAACCTCTCAGAAAAGGAGTTATGGAAAAAATGGCACACCTTGCTGAGTTCTGGCTTATTCTAGAGAGAGACCTTGTAGAGCATGCTCTACACGGAATATTTGTTGAATTGATTTGAAACTGTTAAAAAGAATAATAAATATTGTACTCTAACCAACCCATTTTGTCTTACTAAATTTGGATCTATTATGAAGACATTATGATGTTTGTACCTGAAACACTTGTTTTTGACTAGTTTCAGGACTAGCCACAAACCCTATTTTCCACGGAGTGTAAATCCAAAAATACAATGACCCTCAAGCTGAATTGTTTACCACAAATACTTGGATATATTTCCTCAGTGGCATAGCAATTTCACGGTTTGAATCATTCTAGAAAAAAAGTTATTGCGAAAATGGTGAGATGACCTGAAAAAAACATACCTTAGATAGAATCATCAAAAGAATTTATCCTTCCTTGAATTTCGGCCTTCTTTTCTTCACTTTCCTCATAAATTTGGCTTATATATCCTTTGGTTACCTCAGACACCTATAGGTATTCAATATTCTCAAGTGTGTCTTAAATGAGAAATCCTTGTCTCTTATTTATACTCTCCAAGTAGCTTCCTTAAAAACATCTTCTAGGTCACTTTGCCCACTTTCCTTATTTTAGGGTTAACCCACTTCTAATTTATCCTTTAAATTTATTATTTAAATACTTTATTTTGTATTCAATTTGAATTATAGTACACTCATCACTTCACTTTATTATTTACCTTCTAAGATCTCTTAAACCACTTTGACTACTTTGACCTTTTGGGGCTTCTAGATGACATGTGAGGGTCCTCCAACTTTGTATGGCCATAAATCTCAAACCGTGAGGGTTATGTGACGTTCCACATACCACTAGAAATTGCATGACATGTAATATCCATATAGAATAGTATAACCTAAAAATATATCAAAACTCATACTGTTATCCATCAAAAAAATTGGGTCCATTACCCAAACCTGGGTTCTCCAACTTCACATGGTCATAACTCTTTAACCATGAGGAGTTATGTGATGTTCCACATACCACCGGAAATGGAATGACAAGAACTATCCATCTAGGATAGTTCCCTGACAAATTCACTATCCTTCATCTAATTATTCCACAATCAAGCATGGGTTCTCTTACTCTGCAAAGCATCTTCCCATGAGGGCTTTCACCATAAGGGGACCACTTTGGAGTTCATCCATATTTACTTCTTAGCAACCATGACAAGACAATAATGAGTCATATTTACATCAAGCAATCTTGGTTCCATTACCCAAACCTTTCTATTGCAGATCTTTCTTCAAGGGTTGACATCAATGACAACCAACCTTAATCAACAATCTCCCCCTTTGGCATTGATGGAAACACTCTGATGCAATACTGAAATAATATCACTCATCCTCCCCCTGGAACCATGCCTTTGTCCTCTGCATCTGATAAATCTTCTACCCCTAGAACCATGAATCTGTCCTCTGCATCTGATAAATATCTCCCCCTTGGTCATCAATGGCAAAGGTATCTTTCCATGTGGGGTTGCTCCCCCAAACTAAATTGTCCTCTTATGGTGCTTCCTTGTGTACATATAAGACATATAAGATAAGCATTCAAAAATAATTCAAAAATCATTCATTTTGGAGTGGAAATAACTCCAAGTCTTTGGCAAAGATATTCAAAGGCTTCCCATGGAAGTGATTTTGTAAAGATGTATGCCACTTGTTTTTTTTTTGTTCCCACATACTCAACTCTGATGTTCTTTTCTGCAACCTACTCTCGTAGAAAGTGATACTTGATCAGAATGTGTTTTGTCTTGGAGTGCATCACCGGGTTCTTCAAGATATTGATGGCACTTGTATTATCACAATAGATTGGAATGGGCTCATCATACTCAACCTGTATATCTGTCAGAGTTTGTTTCATCTAAAGTACATGTGTACAACATGATGTTGCTGCAATATACTATGCCTAAGTTGTAGATAAAGATACTGATGATTGTTTCTTGCTTAGCCATGATACCAAACACTCACCCAATTAGAATGTGGATCCACTGGTACTTCGGCAGTCATCAATAAAACCTGCCCAAACTGCATCTATGTAGTCAATAAGTGATAGATCCTTTCCTTTTGGATACCATAATCCAAACTCTTATGTTCCTTTGAGATATCTGAAAATCCTCTTCACTGCTAATACATGTGATTCATTTGGTGTTGCTTGAAATCGTGCCACCTTTCCAACTGTCTGCCTTACATATGGTCTGGATGTTGTCACATATAGCAGGCTGCCAATCATTGACTTGTATTGCCTATGATCTGTAGCCTTCGAATCATCATCTTTGCTTAACTTGCAACTAGTTTGCATAGGAGTGGTAATTGGTTTGCAATCTTCCATTGCGAACCTCTTTATCATTTCTCTGATATACTTAGTTTGAGAAATAAAAATTCATTGGTTTCTTTGACATATATGAAGACCCAAAAAGAAGGATAGTCCTCCAAGTAATGACATTTCAAATTAATTTTGCATATCCTTTGCAAATTTCTGGCTTAACCTGTCATTAGTACTTCCAAAACAATATCATCAACATAAATTTCAATTAATAAAATATTACCTTGAGTTACCGTGATGTAGAGGTTGTTGTTTGTGCTTCCTTTCCATAGTTCGTAGGGAGTTTTGTCATTATTTTTTATGAGCATTACTCTGTTTTGAATGTGAACTTATATATGCATTGTATGTGTCCAAAAAATATCTGTCAATCTGGAATCCATTAACATTGTTCGAGCCATTTCCTGTGTAATTATCATCCATTATGATAATGTTCCTTTTTCTTTGAACCACTCTCTGAACCAATCTATGAATCCATTCTCTCGTCACTATCATATATCTGTCCAAACCTGCTAAGTGTTCTTACGAATCCATCTCTTTCCATACTTTCTAAGACTCTACTTGAGCAATTGTCCATAATGTTGGCCCATTTATCACTATACTATCATGAAGTCTTGATTAATCTATCAAACTGTACTTCTGCTAAGTGATTGCTCTGAATCTGTCTTTTCAAACTCTGCAAGTTGCTCGAAGGATGGTTTTTTGGTCTGTCATGGCTATCGAATAGACTCCCCCTGTCTAATATTCATATTACTTGGGAGTCTCTAAGCCTGATGGATCAGAACAATTCCTGCTCTGATGTGTATTCATCATCATCTTCATTGGTAGATTCATCATCATCTTCATTGGTAGATTCATTATCTCTCTGAGCTCTGACTTCTTTATTTTTGTCTTTGGATTCATTTTTCACTACTATGCCTAAAAGTACAATCTCTTGAACATGTTCCTTATTTACCTGTCCTTCCTTTCTTTCAGTTATTTTCCAAACCTTTATGTATCTGACATCTTTCCTTTTCTCTGTAGAATTTTCTTCATCTCGTTTTATTGCCAATCTTGCAATCTCTGGTACCTGGTCTTTGTTCACCTGTTCCTCATGTTTTCTTATCCATAATTTCTTATATATGATATTAGTATTCTCTTTCATGGAAGTATTGATCATGCTTCTACAATCACTGGTTATGTGTCCATAGTTATGACTTTTCTAACACTCAATGTTACGTGCGACCACATAGGCACTTCTTGCTTGAACATTTCTTTTATAATCCCTGCAATCTGCAACCTTATGTCCAAAGTTAGTACAATAAAAAAAATTACCATAAAATAAATTTGCATACCTGGGAGTGAATAATCTTCTTTGTGGCGTAGTCCATCTAATTTTTTTCCTTGACTGATCATGATCATGATTGAAGCTTCTTTGTGTCTTGAACATGGATGGTCTTCTTGAAGATGTATCTTCAATAGTTTTCTTATATTCTGGTTGACCATGATTCCTTCCTTTGAGTACTTCTGCATAACTCTTTCTATTTTCTTCATTCTTCTTTTCTAGCAACCTAGAGTGCTTCTCTTCATTCTCTATAATTGATGTGGATCTTTCTATCTCTTCAACATTCTTGTTGAGCTTGATGATTTTACTTCTCAATGTGACAACTTCTTCTTCAAGCTTCTCAACCTCTTCTTCTTTCTTCATTATCTGAGACTGCATGACTTCTTCTGTTCTTTTCGCTTCTTCAAAATGAATTTTCAATGTGATTATTTCTTCTTCAAGTCCTTTCTCTTCTTGACCAAACTCTGCCTCAAGTTGGTTTAGATCGTTAGTTCTTTCCTTAAGATGATATATCAATATCTTCTCTCTCGTTTCTACTTCTTCCTTCTGTGATGCTATGTTGGTTTCCAAACACTACATTTCATATTTAATATTTTCTTCAATCTTTCTGGCTTCTCCTATTTTAGTTCTTAAGTTCTCGATGACCTGTTGAGCTTCTTCAAAAACGTGAAAACTTTCCTTTTGTTTCATCAATTCTTTCTTGAGTGAATTGTTTTCTTCTCTGAGTTCATCTAAAGAACTAATCAATTCTTCTTTATAATTGTCTTCCTTTTCAATTAGTTTTTCTGTCTATTTTCTTCATGGTTTTCTATTTCAAGATTTCCATGTTTTTCACAATTAAAACAAAACAACATACCTCTGGTGATTATGTACTCTTCATCTTCTGAATATGCTTGACATGGTGAACATAATTCTTCTTGATTTGTATCTGCATCTTCTTTGAAATTTTATGAATCTGTGATGGGTGAAGAATATATGTCATGTAACTTATCCCAAATTTCTTTTGTTGTTGAACATTTACCAACCTTTTCTCTTACCGGATTAGGTAATCCTTCCCAGATGAAATCCATTGCTATTTTGTTATTTTTCCTCAATTCCTTCTTGGTTGCAGTCTTTGCCCTTTTTGAACTATCATATCCTGTAACAACTGATAGCCAAATATAATGTCCTTGTGCCTATAAAAATACTTTCATCCTTATGCTCCACGTCTCATACTTAAAACCATTAAACAATGGTACTCCATTCTCAGAATAATCTATGATCTCCTTCCAGTGGTTAAACTGTTTCCTGAAGGAACCTGCTCCGATACCAACTGTTGGATTACTGGGAGGGGGGGTGAACCAGTAATAGAGTAATTATAATCATTTTTCTCCAAATAATCCAAGTGTTATATCAATGTAGAATTATTATCCAATAATGAGAAATAAGAAATGAACAATCACACACAGACACAGTACACCAATCTTTTACGTGGAAACCCAAATCAGGAGAAAACCACAGAATGTTTTTTCTTACATGTCTTGAAGAATTACATTCATTGGAAGCACCAACTTCCTTTTTTTTCGAGCTGCAACTGGAAGGAGGCTCCAACCCCCTAGTTTCTCAAGCTACAACCTGAGGGAAGCTCCAACTCCCCAAATCGTCGGCTACAACCAGAAGGAGGCTACAACCCCCTATGTTCTCCGGCTACAAACAAAAGGTGGTGTAAATGTGTTGACCTACACAGAATAGATATAGCTAAACAATAATACACACATTTGCAGAGAGAATTGGAAAAATAAGAAGAAGGAGAGAAAGAGTGGAAAGAATTATCATTAACAGTTATGAATAATGAATAATTTACACATGATATACTTTGTATAACTCAATGAATTCGACTTGAGGTGAACCAAGTCACCATATTGTTGGTATAGAGTGATCTGGACACACACCAACCGTTATGGGAGTGAACTGCCACCTATTCTAGTCTCCCAGGCAGTTACGAGAGTGAACTGCCACCTAGTTGAGTTAACTAGTCAACTAGTCTTTAGTTAACTGACTGAACAGAAAGTAGTGAGGAGTTAATTCAAGGAATCAAGGCTAATGTGCCACTTTGGTGATGATACCAAGGCAAGGTCGAATTATCATGGTGATGATCCCAATGTTGCATGGTGATGATCCCAATACAACATCTAAACTCAACTCAACTAGTCAAACTGAAGTGTGAAATGAAAGAGAATATTCTCTAGGTGGAATATTCTCTCCTAAAATATAGGAGACTGGATAATGACTAATTATGACTAATGAACAAATAAAAACCTTAGGAAAAATAAATCCTAGGTGTGTGTGAAGTAACTCCAACACCCCCCATGAACATCACTATGGTGAAAATAAAGATTGGGTCCCAGCAACGAGGCCATGTTAGGTACCCAAGTACAAAAGATACATTGAAAATAAAGTGAGGAAAGAGGGAAAAACCCCCCCTCAAGGTACAATGTATGTAAAAAAAGAAGAACTACAGTTGCTAGGCAACTGTTTCCTTCACTCCAAGATGACCTCGCAGAGAATGGAATTTTTTCTCAGTGAAGGTCTTGGTGAAAATGTTTTTCGTCTGTTATGTTGAAGGACAGAACTGTAAGTCGATGATCCCCTCGTGTACCAAGTCCTGGATGTAGTGCATGTGGATCTCGATGTTCTTCATTCACTTCCTCTGAACTGGATCTTTGTAGAACTTCAGAGTGCTCTGGTTGTCACACCAGATGACGATCGGACGATGAAACTGAATGCCCAACTCAGTGAGAAAATGTTGTAGCCACATAGCCTAAATGGTTATGTTAACTACCCCTCTATACTTCGCCTCAGCTGAAGATAGAGCAATGGTAGCTTGCTTCTTGCTCAACCAACAGATAGGCCTAGAACCAAGACTGAGTGAGTAAACAGATGTGGACCTGTGATCAATGATATCGCCAGCCCAGTCAAAATTAGTAAACCCAATGAGATCTAATGTAGATTTTGCTGCATAATAAATCCCAAAGTTGATGGTGCCATGTGCGTATTGAAGGATACGCTTTGCAACTTTCCAATGTAGCTCATGCAGCTCCTGCATGAACCTGGAAATTGCTCCAACTGCATATGAGAGGTCTGGTCTGGAGTGTGTGAGATACAACAAGCTCCCCACTAGCTATCTGTATAGTGTGTTGTCAACTAGTGGAGTCTCCCCACCATCCTCAAGTTTGAATCCTGATAGGAAAGGAGTCAGAGCAGACTTGTAGTCTGTCATGTGAAATCTCTCAAGGATATCTCGTGCATACTTGGCTTGAGACAGTTTGATACCTGATGCATCCTGACTGATCTCAAGTCCAAGGAAGAAGTGTAGCGGACCCATGTCCATCATCAAAAACCTATCATGAAGAATCCTCTTGACTGCAGCAATCGCTAAAATTGAGCAACTCGTGATCAGCAAATCATCGACATACAGAACTAAAAGTAGAAGTGAATCAGTCGTCTTGAACATGTATACATTCGGGTCTGATTTAAAATGTACAAAGTTCTATGACAATAGGTAGGAGTCCATCTTAGCATACGATGCCCTCGAAGCCTGCTTGAGTCCATAAAGTGACTTCTTCAATCGACAGACCAAAGATGAGTCCTTCATAAATCCCTGGGGATGCTCCATGTAGATCTCCTTAGAGAGATCACCATGAATAAATGCATTCTTCATGTCCATCTGATGGACTTCCCATCCCTTAGTTGCTACAATGGAAGGTGTCAATTGTATGGAATCCATCTTCGCTACTGGAGCGAAGGTCTCATCATAGTCAATACCGTGAACTTGTTGAAAGCCTTTGGAGACAAGCCTGGCTTTATATTTATTGATATATCCATACACTGCGCTCTTGGTCCTATAGACCCATCTGTATCTGACAAGTTTCCTCCCAGAAGGAAGGGGAACCAGATTCCAAGTCTGGTTCTCAAGGAGGGAGTTGTACTCCTCCTGCATGGCGGATTTCCAAAAGGGATTTCCAGCAACCTCACCATAAGACTGTGGATCTGAAGACTGAACCAAGAAAATATGCCTTGAAGGCAATGGTTCAGTGGTAGTGAGTGCAATAGGAGGCTCCTCTAAATCAGATTGAGTCCTCCTAGTATCAGCTGGATCACCAACGAGATCCCCTGCATCCTGGAGAGTAGTTTTTGCCCACTTGGGCCTTTGCTCTGGCTCTGCAACTTCATCTGGATGCTTTGACTCTACATCTGATTATACTAACTCTAAATCTGAATCTAAATCCTCTGAGTCCTCTCAATCAGAACTCTCATCTGAAGAAGAGTCAGCACGTTCATGCTCATCATCTCGGACAGGTGGAAGAGTGAAGGTGTATGTATGTGACTGATGAGGTACATGCGAGACACTTTCCTCCAATTGGACACTATGCTCAATGATGAGTCGGTCCAAAGAAATATAAATAAGCCGATATCCCTTCACACCATTGGGGTATTCAACAAAAATGCACTAAGTTCTCTGTGAATCACATGCCTTCCTCTTTTCAAAGGGAATTTGAGCCCATGCATGTGAACCAAAAATGTGAAAGTGGGCCACTTTCGGTTTGAGGCCGCTCCAAGCCTCGTAGGTGGTCTTATCCTCGACAGATCTATGAGGAGATCTGTTTTGGATGTATGTTGCACAGTTAAGTGCTTTGGCCCATAGTCTTTGTGGTAGTGAATTTGCATGCAACATGCAACATGCCATCTCCTTTAGAGATCAATTTTTCCGCTCGGCAACTCCATTTTTCTGCGGAGTGTAGGGAACTGTATGTTGCAACTGAATCCTTGCCTCATGGAAAAGAGTATGAATCTCATGACATACTCTCCCCCATTATCAGTTCGAAGGACTTTGATCTTCTTTCCGGATTGTGTCTCAACCAAAGCTTTAAAATCTTTGAGGTGTTGAAAGACCTTGGATTTTTGCCTGGGAAAATAGATCCAAGTAAAATGTGAGAAATCATCAACAAAAATGAGAACAAACCTTGCTTTTCTGATTGATGGATGAGAAAAAGGACCCATGAGGTCATTGTGGATCAAATCTAAAGGAGCGGAAGCTCGCTGAGACTTTCCTTTGACGAATTTCTCTTGAGGGTGTTTTCCGAGAACACATCCCTCACATACTCCCTTGGATAAATGGATGTCTGGTAGACCATCAACTAATCTATGCTTGCTAAGTTGTTTCATGTATCTGAAATTCAAATGTCCAAACCTTTCGTGCCATATCCTACTACTTTCATCAGCATGAGTAAGCAGTAAAGCAAAATCAGGTTCAATGAATTCAGAAAATGTATACAATCTAGGCTGATGATTTACCTCACTGGTAGCAACCCTGGAGTTGGTTTTCATGTCGTATATGTCCATGGAATTTGGTGTGAATAAAAAATTATTTTCGGTGCTAGAATTTGTCATCTGATACATGGTGAGAAGGTTGACAGAAAGCTTGGGAACATGCAGCACATTCTCGAATCTTCCATTGGTGAGTTCAATCCTTTCTTTTCCAGTGACTTTGACAGAAGAGATCTCCCCCATCAGAATAGGAGGACCTTTGCATGCATCCAAAGAAGAATAGATTGTTTCTGAGGTAGCCATGTGATGTGATGCTCCTGAATCTACGATCCAAGAATCGGGAGAGGAGTTGATTGCAATCAAGGCATGGCTAGAATTTCCTTTCTTGGAATTCAGATCTTCTGGCTTCTTCTTCTTTGCACCCTCGGGGATGTGATATCCAAGGTTGTTTTGTTGAAGTATCTGAGACATCATATCTATTTGTTTTTGCATGCATGCAGATTCTGAATGGAATCCTTTGTGATCGTATGTGCATTTCTCTCCTTTTCTTCCCTTTTCTCCTTTGGATCCGGAGGCATCGGTGAAGGGTTTTGTGTACCCTTCCTTCTTCGTATGTGCATGAGATTTCCTCTTATCTTTATCTTTAGATTTCTGATATTTGTGTCTGCCATCATGCATAGTGAGTGCATGTGCCCTTGGGCCTTTGATTGCGCCCATGTTGATGATCTTGGTTTTCTCTTGTGTCAAGGATTCGATAAAGTCCTCAAGAGAAGGCATCTTCCAAGTGGCTCCAGAGGAGAATCTGATAGTATGGAATATGGATACAAATAAAAATAATTCAGGATCAATCTTGGAGAGAGAGGTGAGAACCATTTGTTTCTCCTCCTTCGATCTATCAACCCCGCAAGCTTTGAGTTGCGACAGTAAATCCTTGAATTTTGTAAAGAAATCTTGGATATTCTCGAAGATTTTTGGATCCAATGTGAGCAGTTCCACCTCCAAAACGTGTCCCTTGATCTCATCATGTTTTCCAAAGATCCCTTCCAAGATGGTCCAAGCTTCATTGGGAGTCTTACAGGAAGATATATGAAAAAGGAGATCGGGAGAAATAAGACTGCAAATTGTTCTGAGTGCCTCATCCATGCGATTTAAGTACTTGGATTTTTCTATGGCTGATGTTGGCTCTGTATCTATATTCACGGTTAATCTATACAAACCTCTAGATCAGAGATGTATGGCTATTTTCTCCTTCCATGCAAAATAGTTGTAAGGTGTAAGAATGAATTCTTTTTGGAATTCCATCTTTCCGATGTCTTCAATCTTTTGTACCTGCAAAACATTTTGTTGTATCTTTTTCTTAGCAGTGCGTCAGCTCTAATACCATGTAAATTTGTTGACCTGCACAGAATATATCTATCTAAACAATGATACACACATTTGCAGAGAGAATTGAAAAAAGAAGAAGAAGAAGAGAAAGAATGGAAAGAATTAGCATTAACCATTATGAATAATGAATAATTTACACATGATATACTCTGTATAACTCAATGAGTTCGACTTGAGGTGAACCAAGTCACCATAGTGGTGGTATAGAGTGATATGGACACACACCAGCAATTACGGGAGTGAACTGCCACCTATTCTAGTCTCTCAGGCAGTTACAGGAGTGAACTGCCACCTAGTTGTGTTAACTAGTCAACTAGTCTTCAATTAACTGACTGAACAGAAAGTAGTGAGGATTTAATTCAAGGAATCAAGGATAATGCGCCACTTTGGTGATGATACCAAGGCAAGGTCGAATTATCATGGTGATGATCCCAATGTTGCATGGTGATGATCCCAATGCAACATCTAAACTCATCTCAAGTAGTCAAACTGAAGTGTGAACTGAAATAGAATATTCTCCAGGTGGAATATTCTCTCCTAAAATATAGGAGACTGGATAATGACTAAATACAACTAATGAAAAAATAAAAACCTTAGGAAAAATAAATCCTAGGTGTGTGTGAAGTAACTCCAACAGGTGGCTACAACCACCTGTCCTTACTTCGTCCAACCGCCCTGAAATAGAAGTAGAATGATGGAAACACTATCACACTATCACTGTGAGATATATCATTGTAAACATGTACCAATAAACTTGAACCATGCATCAACCTATACCTTAACCTGTAATCAACCTGTACCATAAACAAGTGCACCAACCATGCACCAACCTGTACCAAACAATATGTAATCAACCTATACCATAAACAAGTGCAACCAAACATGTACCAAGTATGTACCAATCATGTTTCAAGTACTCATCAACTATGACTCATCAATATGTACCAACATCATCAACTATACACCTCATGTATGTGCCAACTCATCAACTACTTGTCTCAACCATGTACCCAACTTGTACCTCAACCAAAAGCCCTCATCAATTTCATCATCCAAATATGATTTGTAACTCTGTAATAGACCTGGTGTATATGATCGCATACCTGTAATGAATAAAGATCTGAAAATTATACACAATGTTCTTTAGTGTGTTTTATGCAATTCCTCTAGGTGACACTACTTGGAACCTCTTCGAAAAGGAGTTATGGAAAAAATGGCATACCTTGCTGAATTCTGGCTTATTCTAGAGAGCGACCATGTAGAGCGTGCCCCGCATGGAATATTTGTTGAATTGATATGAAAATATTACACAAAATAAAAAAATATTGTACTCTAACCAACCCATTTGGTCTTACTGAATTTGGATCTGTTATGAAGAAGTTATGACGTTTTTACCCAAAACCCCTGTTTTTGACTAGTTTCAGGACTATCCACAAACCCTATTTTTCATGGACTGTAACTCCAAAAATACAATGACCCACAAGTTAAATTGATTACCACAGATACTTGGATATGTTTCCTCAATGTCGTATCAATTTCACAGTCTGAATCACTCTAGAAAAAAAGTTATTGTGAAAATGGTGAGATGACCTGAAAAAAAATATCTTAGAAAGCAGCATCAAAAGAATTTATCCTTCCTTGAATTTCGGCCTTATTTTCTTCACTTTCCTCATAAATTTGGCTTATATATCCTTTGGTTACCTCATACACCTATAGTTATTCAATATGCTCAAGTGTGTCTTAAATGAGAGAGCCTTGCCTCTTATTTATACTCTCCAAGTAGCTTCCTTAAAAACATCTTCTAGGTCACTTTGCCCACTTTCCTTATTTTAGGGTTAACCCACTTCTAATTTCTCCATTAAATTTATTATTTAAATACTTTATTTTGTATTCAATTTGAATTATAGTACACTCATAACTTCACTTTATTATTTACCTTCTAAAATCTCTTAAACCACTTTGACTACTTTGACCTTTTGGGGCTTCTAGATGACATGTGAAGGTCCTCCAACTCCGTACGGCCATAACTCTCAAACCATGAGGATTTATGTGAAGTTACACATACCACCAAAAATGGAATGACGTGTAATATTCATATAGAATATTATTACCTAAAAATATATCAAAACTCATATCGTTATCCATCAAACAAATTCGGGTCCATTACCCAAACCCGGGTTCTCCAACTTCACATGGTCATAACTCTCTAACAGTGAGGAGTTATGTGATGTTACACATACCACCAGAAATGGCATGACAAGAACTATCTATCTAGGATAGTTTCCTTTAAAAAATCATTGTCCTTCATCTCATTATTCCACAATTAAACATGGGTTCTCTTACTCCGCAAAGCATCTTCCCCCGAGGGCTTTCACCATAAGGGGACCACTTTGGAGTTCATCCATATTTACTTCTCATCAACCATGAAAAGACAATAACGAGTCATATTTACATCAAACAATCTTGGGTTCATTACCCAAACCTTTGTGTTGCGAGGCTTTTTTTAAGGGTTGACATCAATGACAACCAACCTTAATCAAAGGAGCATTCTTGATACAAATCATTCTTGATATAGAGCATATTCTTGATACAGAGCATTCTTGATACAAATAATATTCTTGATACAGAGCATTCTTGATACATATCATATTCTTGAGACTCAACGCAGGGGGATTCAATGATCAGTTTGGATAGGCCTTTCCCTTTAACGATTTTTGCACTTGTAGGGTCGTAATCCAATTGGCTCTCTTCTCTACCAAATCTCTTTGTACTAGGAGGTTTCCGATTGTTGGGTAGGGAACATTAACCATGGTTTTAGATTTGAGTAAGAATCAACGAAAGTTCTTAACATCTTTGAATATCGCATATGCATGTTTATCAACTTCAAGGTAATTTAGCTTGGCTCCTTGTAGCCCTGAACTCATAAAAGCCACAGGAAACTTGTCTCCTTCCAAACTCTTCTGTGTTAAGACGGTCACAAATGAAATATCGAAGGAGAATGTGTAGAGGATGAAATATCAATCAAAATTCAAGATCAATGGTGCAAGTGTTTGCTCAATATCTTCTTTGATTTTATCAAAAGCTTCCTTTTCCTTAGACCCCCATTTAAATTCAACATTATTTTTTATCATATCTTGTAGGGGTTTTATCGTTTTGGCGAAACTAGGAATGAACCGTCTTACAAAATTTATTCTCCTGAGGAATGACTACATAGATTTTTTTATGTGAGGGGGAGGGATCTTAGAAATCGCTTCGGTTCTCTCAGGTTCAATCTGTATACTGTTTTTGGAAACGATAAATCCCAAGACTTTTCCTTCATCAACAAAGAAAATGGATTTCTTGGGATTTAGAGAGATGTTGTATCTCTTGCATTTGTTGAATACTGACTTCAAATGAGAGACATGGTACTCTCTATTCTTCAAGAATATGGTTACATCATCTAGGTATACTACTACACATTCTCCCAGCATACCTCTAAAGGAGATATCCATGGCTCATTGAAAAGTTGCTCCAGTATTCATCAATCTGAAAGGCATATTCCTATAGGCATATGTTCCCCATTTGGTTATGAATGTTGTCTTTAGTTGATCTTCATGAGCTACTAAGACTTGATTATAGCTTGATAATCCATCCAATAAGTACAATGTTTCTATACAAACACAAATTGTATAATTTGTTCCATAGGAGGCACAAGGTAGTTATGTTTCTCTGAGGCCCTGTTTACATTTCTAAAATCAACACAAAGCCTGATATCCCCATTATTTTTCCTTACAGACACTAATTTTGATATCCATTGTGTGTGTCTTACTGGAAAAAATATTATAGTAGCCAGCAATTTGTTCAACTCTACTTTGACTTGCGGTTCCAGGATGGGATGCATCTTCCTCAACTTTTGTTGGAATGGCTTGGTTTGAGGTTTCGTGGGGATGACATGTTGTATAATATTCATATCATATGTCTTGAGGTATTCATACATCCAAGTGAAAATGTCTTTATATTCTTTGAATAACTTGATGTATGATTTTCTTTCTTCAGGAGAGAAATGTTTTCCAAGGTTAACGTTCTGAGGGGCGATCTCCGACCCCAAGTTTACTATTTCAAACTGCATGTATGAGTTGTTGGTCTTGCAATTGGTGACCTTTTTGAATTTTTCTTGAAGGTCGTAGAGTTTTTCTATTCTGACAAAACTCTTGGGGATATTATTGGTCAGACCTATTGCGTTTGTTGCTTCGGAAGTACTGTTATTATCTGCATTTATCATTCGGTTGTGTTGGCCTTCATCTATGATAGAATCCTTGAATGTATCTTTGAGGTGTAGGAAATCAATGAGATGTTGGTCATCATCAAAGACCCTCCAATTCACAATATTATTAGGAATTGATGACATGTACAAAAGTTCAATAGAGAAGGAGTCAAGCATCAACTTGTTTGAGCATATCAATCTAGACTCTACGTTAGATAACAAATCAGCGTCAAAATTCAATGATCAGGGAAAAGTGTTAATATTAAATGCAATGGAATATTTAATTAGTTCCCAAACCTCAGACTAAAAAAAATTTAAGTGACTTGAAAGACAATCAATGTTGTTTCGTACATATCTGACGATGATTTCGGAATCACCAAATACCTTGATTTTTTCTACTTTCAATTCGGTTGGCTTCCTTAGTCCCTGTATTAGGGCTTCATTTTCAGCAGTATTATTGGTGCAAGGAAATTCCAGTATGCATGAAATTAAAATTTTAGTACCTTTCGGGTATTTTAGTATGCAACCCACACCTGCACCTTCTAAATACTTGGATCCATAGAAAAATAATGTCCACATGTCAGGATCTCCTTTTTTTATTCCAATTGCTATTTTTGAATTTTCATATTTTTTGGTTTTAATGAGGTTAAAAGAGTTATTGCTCTTCTCTAACTTATCTCTATAAATTATGTTAGTTTGTATATCAGAGGAATTGTTAGTATGATCAACTATACTACTATTGGGCTCAATAATCTGGTTGAAATGAAGGATTTTGGGTTGTGTGTCAGATTCCGCAAGAGACGATGGTTCACCTGTGAAATTCCCAAAGAAGGTTTCATACGAATAATTACCAAGAATTGAATGGTTGAACATTATCGGTTCATTTGAGTCATTCAAGTCAGTAACAACATGTTTCATATACCTTTATCTGTTGATCCTAATCTGATTCATTTTACCATTGTAAGGGAGCCACAAATGGGACCAGTCGGTAGCAACATAGCCATTTAACATAGTCGACCAGTATCAACTTAATAGCATGCCATAGTTGTCTGGAATGTCTACTACTATTATATCTATGGTTTGATGAATTTTTTGGTTAGCAGACATTCTGATCGAAACATTTTTCAATTTTCCAATAAATTTAACTTTGGTCTTGTCTAACTGAATAATTTGGATGTTAGATGGTTCATGTTTGATATTAAGCTTCTCACATACTTTCATGGGCATGACATTAGATGAATCTCATGAGTCTACCATGCAATTATGATTCATGAACATTTATATTAAAGATTTCAAAAGCGATGAGGAACAAAGGGGTGGTAGACCTAGATCTTTCACCAGTTAAGGATGCATTAGTTGCAATAAAACTTTTAGGTGGAGTGCTAATGTCAGGCAAAGTTACCTTGGTGATCCATTTCTTAGTTCCAGAGTTTGCTTCCTTTGTGTCAGGTGATGTTTTTCCTTGTAGAATTCTAATAAAATTCTCTTGAATCTGTAGGATGTTTATAAGTTCAAACAAAGAAATGTTAGCTTTTGTTTTCTTTATATCTTCTAGGAAGTCATATTCTAACCTGGCTAAGGGTGTGGATGAAATATTTGATTTTGTTGTTTTATCTATCCTTTTTGGATTGGAAAGTATGGTCTTGGAGGTGTTAGGCAAAGTATTGGTTGAAGGAGAATTTCTTAACATGGTTTTCAATTGAATCCTTTTTGTCAAGTTCAAATTTAGGCAGGAACTTCTCAGGGTGTCTTGGCATGTCATGTTGGATACCTGGCACGGTGATCGAATCGGAAAAAAACCAGGGCTGGTAGGGGGGGGATTTTGGTTTTCGTTCACTCTAGCCTTGTTCGAGGGCTGATATATGATGATATGATAGGGTTTATCTTTGATCTCATGCTCATATTTGTCTCTTTATTGTGAGTTGTACTCTGACTCATCTCTGGGAGTGAGAGGGGGTGACTCGGGAGGTGAGGGCGGTCTACCTCCTACCCTGTTAGGATATTTAGACACTTAGGAGTTAGTTAATATCTACTTGGTATAATGTGTCATTAGTTAAAAGTGTGTTTCTTTAGTATGAATTTGTAGTTAGGAAATCGGACGGTCACGATATGTTCCCGACATAGAGTGATCCGACGATTCATATTCTCCTCGATCTTAATGGCCATTGATATGTGTCTTAACACCCGATTGGTCCATGATCTCTATTTAAAGATCATGGAGGGTCATTTTCTAGGGATCTGTTGTGAGAAACTCTCTTGTAAAATATCTATGTAATCTTTTTCTTTTGCATTAATAAACTGCTCCAAGTGGTCGTGTTGGTCGGGGTCATGGATGTTTCCCCGTAGGGGTTTTACCACGTCAAAACATTGGTCTGTTGATATTTGATCTAGTTGTGTGAGTGGTTACTGAAGGTGTTCATCCTCTATTCGAATACCTATGTTATCAAACATGGTATCAAAGCTTGTTCGAAGAACCGCTCTTATAGTAGATCGAGATCGTGAAGCCGAGTTGCCTTATCTATGTTTTCTTCCATTTCCATGCATTTATGAGATGATAGGATTGTTCCATTGCGTATGGAGTGCACGTTTCAGTTAGGAACACTTTTTGTTTCACTCGAAAAAGTTTATGTTTTCCCAAGATACGGTCATTTCAGTCAGATTCAGAGGTATAAAGCTTGAATACACCCTTTTTAAAATTTTTACATAGTTTTATTTCAGTTTTATATTGTTTGTTTCTGGGTTTCTACTCTTTTAGATCTGCATATTCTCTTTTCCCTGCGCCCTATATGATATTGTAAAATCAGAAACAGTAGGAAAAGGTGCATTTTTGGGGTAAGTTAACCGATATCTAACCCTTGTTGTCATCGAGAAGCGAAAAAGAAATTTCTTGTGTGAAAAGAGTTTTTCTTAGCACGTTATCCAAGGCCATATTCCATAATTTTCTTTTGTGAAAAGAGTTTTTTATGAGCACGCTCTCCAAGGCCATCTTCCACAATTTTCTTGTGTGAAAAGAGTTTTTTATAAGCACACTCTCTAAGGCCGTCAACAACAACCACAACCTCAATCCTCCTGCTAAACAATACAATATGTTTTGTCAGCCCACTTGGTTAAAAGTTTCTTTATTAAGTAAGAGGTCTTGAGTTCAAGTCTCTATTTTTGTTACTTTTTTTGAAAAAGTCCATGCTCCATTGTAAAGTGTATTTCACTTCAAGTATAAAAGTGAATCACTATAAGTATCTTTAATATTTGATTTTAGAGTTATTTATTTTGCATCCAGCTTTCTTTTATAAGTAACTTCATTATAAAAGTGATCCCCACTTCCTTTTATAAAGGTGGGTCACTTCATAAAGAAACTTATTTGTAAAAGTGAGGTTATTTGGAGGGGTATCACCACCACGTGGTTCTTTTGTTACTATTTATGTGTTTTTTTAAAAGGGCATAACTTTCACATCTAAAGTCCTTTTTCAGTGTCGTTTTTTTTAAACCACCTATTTTTTTGAGATCTTTCCATCCAGATCATCAGTTTCATTTTTTAAATCCATATTATCTTCATATTTAATATGACTTCTTCTAGTAATATTTTTCTTATCAGCACCAAGTACTTCTAATGGAAATCCCATATGCAGGATTTATTAAGTAGTAAAGGCTTGTACCAAATTACCTTGGGAAAGGAAAAAGAACCCACTGGTGTTGATAAGAAAGTAAAATGGGATAATAGGAGGGAAGAAGCACGTGGACTGATCGAAATGTTCATCTCTCCTGATTTAATGTTCCACCTTAAAGAAATTGATGATCCCGATGAATCTTGGGAATATTGAATCTGTGTTTGGTAAACACAATATTATTCAAGCACATGAGTTAGAAAATAAAATATTGATTTTAAGTCCAAATGATTTTTCTTGCATTGAAGACTTTCTATCTAAGTTTAAAACACTCATAATTTTATGTGAAGAATGTGAGATAAAGATGGAGTAAGAGTGTTGCATCTGTATTATTATTTCTAAGCTAAGTAGTGCATATTTTGTGTTTGTATCTACCTTTTATGCCATGACAGAGGCTCTAAGGAAAGCTTATAAAAAACCTACTCTTAAGTCCTTTTGTGATGCTTTGATTAGAGAGCAAGATAATCTTGTACAACTTGGAGTGATCAGCATTGTAGGTACCTCCAACAAAGCCTTAGTCACCCAACAGAAAGATAAACCCAAGAATCCAAATAAGCAACATCCTTTCCACAACAACAAACAACATAAGGGTCCCAAACTCACTTAGGTAGCTTTGGCTCCTAATTTTGACAAAGGAGCAAAATCTAAAAGCAAGAATACCAACAAACATTGCAACTTTTGTGATAAATAAGGTTATGATGAGTCCAAATGTTTCAAGAAGGTGGCAGCTTTAGAAGTAGTGATGAAGAAGCACAACATTAGTATTGATTCTACTTCTTCTTCTTCTTCTCATGGACATGCACTTTCTACTTCTGGTTTCTCCTTCAATGCAACTTCTACTTCTTCTTCTGATGAGTGGCTTATTGATGATGGAGAATCTTATCATATGGCTAAGGATAAAGACATATTTTTTGCTCTAAATGAATGTAACACCAACAAAATATTTGTTGGTGATGATATATCTCTTAGTGTTGTAGGATATGGAACAGTTCAAGTAGATAATGGTCATTTCAATGATAGATTATGTGTTACAATTCTTTCTTGTAACCTTCTATCAGTATATAAAATCATTCATTCATGTGAAGGTAAAATCGTAGAGTTTTCACCTCACCAAGTTGTAATCAAGGATCTAAAATATCTTAAGCATGTTCTTGCAAATGGAATTTCTTATGATATTACCAGGTTGTACAAGTTTGACAACTTTGGGTCATCATATTTTCCATCAGTTTTTGTTTCTCAGAGCGATGACTTGAGCAAACTTTGGCATGAGCGGTTTTGTCATCTAATCTATCACTCATTGCAGCAACTATGTAATCAACAGAAGGTGATTGTTCTTCCTCTTTTTTCATGTAGAGATGGTGTTTGTGTCAGTTGTGTTCTCGGAAAACATCATCTGGATAGTTTTGACAAATGTGTCTCTTGGCATGCCTCGGGCCCTTTGCAACTTGTTCACAGTGACTTGTGTGTTCCACTTTCTTCTCCTTATTTTACTAGGTGCAAGTATTTCTTAACTTTCATTGATGAATTTTCCAAACATACTTGGGTTTACTTCTTAAAAATTAAGAGAGAAGTTTTTGACAAGTTTTTGGCCTACGAGGCCCTTGTAAAAAAGAAATCTAGAAATCAAATTCAAAGGTTAAGAATAAATACTGGAGGCGAATATGTGAACAATAATTTTACAAGTTACTGAACTACACAGGGCATCCAAATGCAACACACTATTCCATATACACCACAACAAAATGGTGTTGTTGACAGAAGAACTGCACATTAAAAGAAATGGCTAAGTGTATGATCCAATCTAAGGGATTAAGTCTAAAGTATTAGGAGGAATCCATCAACTGTGAAAATTACATAGTAAATCGCACTCCCACAAAGGATGTTAAAAATATAACAATGGAAGAATCTTGCACTAAAATTAAACCATATGTAAGTCACTTCTATGTATTTGGCAGTATAGCATGGGCTGACATTCCTAATGAGAAAAGGAAATCATTGTAGCCTAAAAGTGAGAAGTGTATATTTGTTGGTTATTCTGAAGATGTCAAAGGTTATAGACTTCTTCAACCACATTGTAATGAAATTATTATTATAAGAGTTGTTAAATTTGATGAAAATCTCTTGGCCTGCGAGCCTAATTCGGCGATTCTTCCTTCTTCAGCCTACGATCCATCTTCGGAGTTTGTTCCCTACTTTGTTCCTCTTCTAGTTTCTTCTTCATATGATGAAAGTGAGGATGAAAATACACCTCCACCTGTTCACATTCCTCCAGATGAGTCCTTTGAACCTAAACCAGCACCAACTCCACTGCTTCCTAGATGGGTTCATTCAACATGAGAAGCAGTTGGTGATCTTGTCAGTGATCCTTTAGATCAGCGTCGGACATGTTCACAGTTCCAACGAGCCTCTTTTATTTTGGATCAATTTTCAAAGACTCGTGATCTAGAGACATTTACAGAAGCTTAAGGTCATCCATATTGGGATACAACAATGAATAAAGAGTATCGTTATTTAATGGAAAATGATACTTGGCATCTTGTACCTCTTCCAAAAGGAAGAAAACTTGTCATATGTAAGTGGGTCTACATAAATAAGTATGCATCATATGGAATTGTTGAAAGACACAAGGCTCGGTTAGTTTCCAAAGGATTTTCCTCTGTAATTGTTGAAGGAATTGACTATAATGAAACCTTTTCCTCTGTAGCCAGAATGAATTACATATGCCTTGTTCTTTCCCTTGCTTCCTCACATAAATGGGAGGTCCATCAGATGGATGTTAAATCTATCTTCTTTCATGGGGATTTGAAAGAAGAAATATGCATGGAACAACCTCTTGGCTATGTCCAAAATGACTCTAGCCTTGTTTGTCGCCTTAAGAAATCTCTTCATGGTCTTAAGCAAGCTCCCCAAGATTGGTATGCCAAAATGGGCATCTTTCTTATTGACACCATATTCTATAGATGCCATTTTGATCCTAATGTCTATACCAAGAAAGTAGGAATCCATCTCATAATATTTTTCCTTTATGTTGATGACCTTATCCTTATTGGTAGTGACTCAAAACTTTTAAACCATGTGAAAACCAGCCTTAAGAAGAAATTTGAAATGAAAGACTTGGGATTTTTGCACTATTTCCTTAGCCTCCAAGTTTTTCAAACCAATGAAGGAATGTTTCTTTCCCAGTCTAAGTATGTTTGTGACCTTCTTCATCACTTTCACATGGACGATTGTAAACCATCCCCTTCTCCCTTCTAGTCTGGAGTCAAGCTTGTTGCCACCTGTACTTCTCCCAATGTTGATGCCACCTTGTACCATCATTTAGTTGGTAGCCTCTTATACTTGACTCATACCCATCCTAATATTTCCTTTGATGTTGATCTGTTTTCCCGGTATATGAAAACACCCCATGAAAGCCATTGGAAAGAAGCTAAAAGGATACTTTTTTATGTATGTGGTACAGTTCAGCTCAAGATACATTACAGTTCAAGAGGGGCTCCTTTATTGGTTGGTTTCACTGATTCAGATTGGGTCGGCGACCTTGATGATCGGAAGTCTACTACAGGTTATGTTTTCAACCTTGGTTCAGGACCTGTCACTTGGGCATGTAAGAAACAACAGACTATTGCACTTTCTTCAATAGAAGCAGAGTATCGAGCAGTGGTAAATGAAATTCAGGAAGCCTTGTGGCTTCGACATATCCTTTCATAGTTTGGATTTCAGCAGCAGCATCCGACCATCCTTTGGTGCGACAATCATAGTGCCATCAATCTCTCCAAAGACCCAGTTCAACTTCAGTGCAGAAAACACATCGAGCTACACATGCACTTCACCAGAAAATTCATTCATGATCAAGTTATTGAAGTGCTCCTTTTCCCTACAGAAGATAAAGTTGCAAACATTTTCACAAATTCTCTTACAGAAGTGAATTTTTCCAAACTTCAATTTATGTTAGGAATTCAGGAAGTTTTCATCAAGGGGGATAGACCCTAATGGCTCCTTCCTTCTCCTATTCTGTCACTATTGTAAATCCTTCAATCATATCCCAAGTTGTTCTTAAGGGGGGATGTTAGGATATTTAGACACTTAGGAGTTAGTTAAGATCTACTTGGTCTAATGTGTCATTAGGTAAAAGTGTGTTTCTTTAGTATGCATTAGTATGCATTTGTAGTTAGGAAATTGAACGGTCATGATATGTTCCCGACATAGATTGATCTGACGGTTCATATTCTCCTCAATATTAACGACCATTGATTTGTGGCTTAACCCCCGATTGGTCCATGATCTCTATTTAAAGAGCATGGAGGCTCATTTAATAGGGATCAATTGTGAGATACTCTCTTGTAAAATATCTATGTTATCTTTTTCCTTTCAATTAATAAAATTCTCCAAGTCGTCGTGTTGGCTAGGGCTGTGGATGTTTCCCCGTAAGGGTTTTACCATGTCAAAACATCATTGTGTTAATATTTGATCTGGTTGTGTGAGTGGTTACTGAAGGTGTTCATCCTCTTTTGGAATATTATTTTTTCAAACATACCCCATCGGCGAGTATATGATATTCAAGATTAAATTCTGAAGCCTCAGGGAAATCGAAAGTATCCTCAGGAATGTGATATTTAGAAGTTCCAAACAAATAGTTTTCTTGATAAGAGTCTAGGTTTGAAAAATAGGGATTTGTATGTCAAAGGTCTTCCTGATTTTCAGGAAGAGATTAGTCCAAGGTTAGTTGTCTGATCTGTCTGCTAAGTTGTCTAGTCAGTGCACGGTTGGTTCATTCGGTCGAGCATCTGACTATAGCTTCAATATATGAGATGGTTAGGACACGAGTTTGAGGGGAAGAAAATGAAATTTCGGGGTGAGCGGGAATGCGGTGAATACTGACCTGAGATGGAATGTTCACAATATACTCTGATGGGAAAACCGTATGTTCGGGGTAAACTTGGTGGGAATCACTTACTGAGGAAAAGCTTGATTGGAGGGAAGCACGAGAAGGATTTAAATTTATGTTTGTATCCATTCATTTATGCGGCTCTCCTTCTAGTGCCATTTATGTTGACGAGCCAGCATGACCCACTCAATCAAATGACGGAAAATGCCCAATGGAAGGTCCAAATTAGACCCACTATTTTTTGGGGTAGCACTTCCAACCAGATTTTGGCCTGGTTGCCAACTAACTAAGATACTAACTAAATATGAATTTGAGAACCGAAGGTTCTCAGATGAATACGAAAAATAAATAACAGAGGTAAATACAACTAACTAAATTTAAGTTAAGATGTATGATTCTTATTCTAAGATGCAGTTTCTAAACTAAAATTAAACTAACCTATCATGATCAGGACCAAACTATAAAAATAGATGAATACAATGAATGATGTTTATTACTTGCGTAGAATAAATTCGTAACACAAGTGATATAAATATTTTACCAAGAAGTTGTTTGGAACCAATAAAAATTGTTCAACAAACTAGGCTACAGATTCATTACATTCATAAAGAAAAACAATAACGATTGTAAATCACATATTATCAATCCAGAAATACTTCTAAGATTAACATCTATAATCACAAAACATACATGCATGGATAAGAATAGTCACAATCATACACATAAAATCCATTGTCTTACCAAAATGTCTTAAGTCTTTATTCATATAATAGTAAAAATACCAGTCCTTTATAAAAGAACAAAAAGCCCTGATTTCATTACAATTATCCCATTTATACAGGTGTCGTAGGACTGTGTTTTGATGCTCATATTGATAACAATTGGGATATTGAAGCGATGCTCAAGTTTTTATTTCTCGATTAGGGAACAATTATGATAATTTGATTTACCCTACAAAATTTCAATTACAAAAATAATTCTTCAGGGGAGCCCTGACGATTTTTCTCTCACGTTTACGACTGCCATCTATTTCTTGAAGTATTCAAGTATGAAATCTAATCGCAGTGATTATTTCCTCTCTAGGTCATCCTGACTCTTGCACATGGAAATAATGATCTTCGTTCTGAGGCTCTTCTCAACACGCTGCACGACATTTTCGGTTACGGTGATGACTTTGGAGGGTTGGATCGATATTTTTTCAATAACCTTCGCATTGATTTTGTTGGTCACTTTGATTGCTCTCTAAGCCAGGTTCCACCTGGTGTCCACGTCTTCAATGATCGTCTAGGTTGATGAAGCTTTGTTGATGTCCCTCGGGGGATCCATTTCAAATAGCGAAACTAGATTGTAGGATGATCTCCATACCTCTATGAAAGATATTCTGACTTTTCCCTTGGTATTTAACACCTCGGTGATCTTTGCCATACCTATTTCTAGCATTCGTCGATCATGGATTTTATTTTCGTAAGAATACGACAAGAGGGTTTCTGAGGATGGAATGGTTGGTGGAGATTCTTTCCATTTTGCGATTGTGTCATAAGCCTCGAGGGATTTTTTATACTTTTCTTGGATAGATTTCACCTGAGAATTGAATTGCACTTGTTCATATTCAATCACCAAAACTCTATCGAGTGCACTGAAAATCCTTTTCAACATGTTTCGAAGCTCTTCATTTTTCTCCAGGGATTTTGTCTCCACCGCCTTGAGAATCGTTGCCTGGCTTTGGTGATCTTCTATAGTCCTCCTCAAAACTTCTTTCTCCACTTGTATCTTTTGGAATTAGGCTCGACCTTTTTCATTGAAAGTCCTCAATTCTTCTAATTGTTCTTTGAGTTTAGACACTTCCATATTTTTTGAAGTTTCAAGTTGTTTCATGTCACTAGCGTGGACCTTATAGACCAGTGACATTGACTCAATGAATTTGATTTGCAGATGTTCCTCCTGTTCTTGTAATTTATTTTTAATCTCCTCCTCATAAGCCTGCTTGGCCTGTTGAATCTCCTTTGTTTGCTCACTAAAAGTAAATTGTTTGATGGTCACCAGGGTCATTTCCATCTCTTCAATCCTATATTTTGCATCATCTAAAGCTACAATGACCTCATGTACCAACACAATGTTTACCCCAGTGAATGCACTGAGCACCAAGGCCACATGTAGAGAGTTATACTTTGCATCAGGCCAGGCTTTCCATTTGATATTTATTTCAAGCACATCTTAGCTTTCTTCTATATTTCCCTTTTTCTTTTGAGGGCCCTCTTCTCTATGTCTTGGGTCTTGTGGTTGTAGTAGTAATCCTCAACTGTGACCGCTACTCCTTCGAACCCAAGTCCTTCTTAGTTGAGCAACAAGCTTCCTGGAATAGTAGCTAAAGGGGTGCATTCTTCTATTGGGATATTGACCACATGGATTTCAGGATCCAGTTCGATGATATCATTAGAACCTACTGGAATGATGTTTTGGACTTCTGCATTTCCATATTTATCTTTCTTATTCTTTTCCTAGGTTTCTCTCGGTGTTAACGATGGTGTATTACCTGTGTTTGTTGTTTATTTATTCCTTGTGCCAGCCTTCCAAGAGGGGGAATATTTACTTTTAATTTTTTCTAGTGCAACCTGCTTATCTTGAGCCTCTTTCTTCTTCAACAGTTGGTATATTTCTTTGGCCTCGTCAACTTTCCTTTCCAATTCAACTTATTTATCTCTTCTCTTTTTCTCCTCTTCGCTTATTTTTTTAGTATCTTGGTGGAGGAGATCTCGAAACGGATTCATCCACAGCGTTATGTCTTGTTCTTCATATTTTCTCAGTTTTTGTTGGGCCACGTTGCTATTAATCCTTTCTATCACTTATTTGAAACTCAATGTGCCTCGAAGAACTGAGACTCATGAATGGTCTGTGGCGCTAATAAAATGGCCTTTATCTGTTCATAAACTACATTCTAAGGGTCGTGTGATTTGGTTTCCCCCAAACAGAGACATATCTCCTTGAGTGCTTCTACTTCCCTTTCAACTTGCTTCTTGTTTTTAAAAGAATATCACCCCACCTAGATGGGGAAAATTGGACAGTATTTCTTGTTCTTTTCTGAAAGGTAGGCAGTGGCCGATTTTTCAATAGTCTAGTATGAATTATCCCTAGTGTTACCCATGATTTTGGTCATCATGATGGTGTATTAATGATGGTGTACTCAGGCTCCTCATAAGAACTTTCTCCTGAGAAAAGTGGCATTCATCTCTTCCCAGAAAACTTACTTTTGAAGAGAGTTCACAGGTTGCTAATATACTAGGGTGCGAGAATGACCCATTCTCGCAGGCTGCCTTAAGCTAGGGTGCGAACTTCTCGCACTGTGCTACATAGCTAGGGTGGGAACTTGCTCTAAATCTTGGAAAAAGATGAATTCTCGATGGTTCTAGAAGGGAATCTACTAGAAGAATGGGTTGGCATTCGAATGGTTATCCTTGTACTGGATTCCCTGATATTGTGGGATCATTCTTATCTAATTAACCATCTCATTCTCTCCTATATATTGATGGAATTCTCATGGAAAAGGTTAAGCAAGATTCATTGGAGAATTGGTGAAAAGATTGTGTGAAGGGCCTAGCTTGAACAGGAGCTTGGAGACTCTAGCAAGTTTATAGAGAGGATTTGATCTTCTTCATGCAAGGATTGAGCAAGTGTGTGTGTTGGAGCCAAGAGCCATCGAAAGGAAGCTTGCGACATCAAGGCAATCAGGTTGTAATCTTCTACTTTCAATTAATATGATACAATGGCATGTCCCTTTCACATAAAGTCATTCTCACTTTATTGTGTAATTCCTTGATCATACACATAAGTTGACAGTTGAATATATTTTGTTATCTTCACTTTGGTTGGTTTGTGTTGTCTTGGTCTTGACCTCACAAGAGCACCAGAGCGAAGCAGGAGCAATAGAGACCCTAGGAAGCGATACAAAGGTATGTTACTTGTTCCTTCCTACTAGCTAATTCAATGGTCAAAACTTAGGGAAAGAGTCATGTCCTATCTTGTTTTGTTCTAGATCTAGGTGGATCTAGGGAGATCTGTTAGTATTGCACCTACCGATTATTCTGATAACAAAATTGGCAACTCCACTGAGGAAATAACTTGTTTTCTTTGTGGTTTTTGGTGTTTTTCTTTGGCCATTTGCTATTTCCTTACCTTTCTCCATTCATATCAATCTCTGAGTCTTCAGGATACCCTGATAGACCCTCTGGGTCTAGAGGCCTCTTCAATTTTTGTGTCTTTTTCCAAAAATTTGATTAGTTTCAGACATTCTCGCACTGCACTCCACAGTGGCCTGCGAGAATCTATTGAGTTCACACCCTACTTTTAGGTTCAGTGTGAGGTTCTCGCACTCTGCTCAAAGCTCACCTGTGAGAATCACCTATTCTCGCACTGTGTAATACTCTCAGCCTGCGAACCCTCTTTTTCAAAATTTTGGATTTGAGTTTTTGCATCCTCAACTGCCCAGATCAATTTAGGTGCCTAAAAAGAGTTTCTTGGACCATTGGTTGATGTTTTTCTTGTCTTCGTTTTTGTGCACGAACAGTCTTAGGATTTCAAAGGCTCTTCCTGTCACATTTTTCTAGACTTTCATTTCTTGACTTTTTTGGCAAAGATATACTCTCTGATTTCGGAATCTGAGTGTGCTTGTTTGGTTAAGAATCGGCGATCGGTTGAAATTTGAGCTTCTTTGTCTTTATCATTTGCTTATTCTTTGAAAGATCATTTTTCTCATGCAATTGAAAAGACTAGTTTGGTTTGCTTGTTATTTTTGTTTCCATTGAAAGATTGGTTTGGGTTTTTATCTATTGCTTGTTCATTAGTTTTTGGTTTTCTGAACTCTCACCATCATCGTGTAGGTCCTTTTTGAAAAGTGAACAACGTTTTTATTTCAAAAACATTTTCGTCTTCGGAAGTATTGAAAATCAATTGTTGAAATTATTGAAAAAGAAACAATAGATAATTGTTATTGATGCGTGATTTGTTGCAATTATTTTTTAAAGGAAATTGTGTTTTGTAGTTCAAGTTTGATCCAGAAAACTTCTCTTTCCCTCCTGTACATAGGATTCATTGAACGGAAATTGATATATTTCATTCTCATCCATGCATTGTTGGGTCAGAGTCTTATACAACATCAATTTCATCTATGTTTCCTTTGAGTAACAACATCCCTTAATAACACTGTGCAATTGTAAAATTTAACTAGTAACTCTTTTCTAGGGCTCTATTACACCAACATTTAGCTAGGCTAGTGCTTTGGAATAGGAACAAAGATACACTCTCCAAAGCACAAAACACGCAATAGCATCTTGTGTTAAGGATTGTTAAATTCCATTTGCAACATCTTGTCCTGGGAAGCCCTTCTAAAACAAGGGTCAAACACGAGGTCGCATTGATATTGACAAAGTTAATCACCCTGCTTTGTTGATATCAGTGTAGAGATTGCACGTATTACGGGGATCACTTGGAGGTATACCCACAATGATGAGTGGAATCCTTTTGAGTTGATTTCGGGCTAGATACCTTGCCCTTGTGTGTGGATCGGACTGTCGATTGTCCCCCCAGGATTTATTGTTGTTGGTGGTAACCTTAGTGGACTATCTTTTTAGGTTCTTACCCGAGGTGACTGTGAAGGGGAAAGTCTTCATGGTACCTGGAATTGACATTGGCTAAACTCACTCGGGCTCCTTGGAGGGTATACCCACGATTATGTGTGGGAGCTTGCACCAAGGTGTAAGTCCGTTAAGCAGGTTGTCAGCGTAAATTTTCCACCCTAGCCCAACCCCTTCTTGTCTCATTGTTGCGACGTTTGATTTCATCACCAACTAGTGGCTTCGGAATTAGAAGGTCTTGTTTGCTTGGTGTTGCTTCCTAGATTTTATTTACTAGTGCGTGTTGTTTGTTTACCAAAGTTGACCATACGCTTTTCTTCGTGAAGTTTGTCACTCGTTCACAATAGCTCCTCCATGTCATTCACGTAGAATGTAGGGTTTATCTCTAGAGCATCTAGAATGTTCTCAACCCTTGCCTACAAGTTCACCTGAGGGCTCTCCTCAACAAAGTGAAGTCTCAGTCGTCACCACGCCACAAGTGGAATGGACTGACTCTCTAGAACATTTCTGAATTACAAATACTCGAGAGGACTTTTGACTTCACCCTGATTCTAAGAGAACATTTATGCGACTGAATTCTTTCGGAGACTTAGTTGTGACCTCTTCTGGATCACCAGTTGGACCCTTTCCAGGCATTGAAGGCCAAGATCTTTTTTGGTCTACGGGTGTTTTTCGACGGGACCTTTTTGGTCCAAGCTCACCTGTGATTTCCGAAATCACCCCACCTATGATTTTCGAAATCTCTAGTCCAGAGACAGTACCGTTTAATACTGCCTATCACTTTACCGTCCCTATCGAAATGGCCCATCACACAGATACTACGAGTGTTCCAACTAGGTTTATTGTGGTTAGTCTCGCTCCCATCATCACACCGCGAACACCCAACGTCACTCCGACACTACCACCTGGATACCATGCATTGAATGCTTCCTTTCCCACTTCTACGCAAACCCCATCCGGCTCTCCTAGTGGTCCTTCTTCTTCTGGGCACTCTATTCCCAGTTTTATTCTGACACTCCCTCAATTTCCTTTTGGGGGACCTTCCTCATCTTCTACTGGCAGTCTTAATCCTAGTGGCACTATTCCATCATTCACACCAAATTATCAGATTCCCATCGATGGAAAATTTCACCAAGGTGGCATGACTCAACCCCCTCTCAGTGGGAAAATTCTTATTGGAACGCAAGTCCCAATTGGAACTCAACCCCCAATTGGAACACTGCCCCCAATTGGAACACCACCTTTGATAGGAGGACCAAACCCACCCTATGGACAAAACATACCTCTGTCCTTGGCCCAGTATTGGAATCAGTTGATACAATATCCTCCTCAATCGACTGGGGGGCAGCAGTTTCCAGCTGCGTCTGTGATACCCCCTAGCATGGGCCAACCATATCCAGGTACGTTCAATCCTATTTGGGGCTCAACTGCTCAAACTCACATCCCTGTTCCAGGGTACAATCCCATGAGTTACTATCCTCTTCAACCACCACTGAATCTGCCTGGGTCTTCACATTATATGCAGACTGCTTATGGTCCTACTGGTTTGCCGACGGGGCTTCCTCCCCAAAGCCACCAGTACCCGCAGCTGAATCGACAGTTACCCTTTTTGGCCACTTTGGATCTTCCAGATTTGTCAAGGATTTTAAATGATCCAATTCGTCACTCTCCCCAATGGCCTGCTATACCAGCCAAGCTACCATCAGACATTCCTAAATTCGACGGCAAAGAGAGAGAGGACCCGAACAATCGCGTTATGACTTTTCACCTATGGTTCTCATCCAACTCATTGATGGATGACTCTATTCGTTTACATCTTTTTCAACGAACCCTCACAGGTTCTACTGCGAAGTGGTATATAGAATTGCCACGAGGTTTCTTCTCTGACTTCAACACCCTAGCTATGTATTTCCTCACACACTACCAGTTACCGATTCGCTAGGACACGGGGACCGAGATTTTGACTTCTTTCAAACAAAACAAAGCCACTCATATATCTGATCACATTCATGAGTGGCGATGGAGACAACGTCTCATTAAAATCAAACTCCCCAATCAGTTGCTGGCAAAATGGTTCACAAAATCATTTGTGAATGACATCGTTCGTGACATTGCCATGGGTGGAGTGGTCACGGAAGAGCAGGCCATAAGTCGTGCTGAATACCTTGACCTCGTTTACTCATAAACGGGTACCCTTTACGATTTACTACCTGACTTACCTCGTCCTTTCACTTCCACCACTTCAACTACTCCAGTTGCTTCGCATGTAGCCGACGGTATGATTGGCACTTTCCAGGCCCAACCACATTCCACCTCAAGCGCAAACCCCAAACCTGCTTCTTCTAATGTTAAAAATGCTCCGTCTCCTGCCCCTCCCGCCGGCAAGACATCTGAGGTAAATGCAATTCAATATACCCCAGTCGGTAAAAACAAATCTAAAAAGGGAAGGGGTAAGAATAAGGAGGACAAAAATACTTCTCAAGTAGAGCGAACCAAAACTGCCCCTGTTGACGATCGGGATAAGCGCAAACCTCGATACCCTTTTCTTATCTATGGTGATGATCACTACATGAAGGATTGTCCATGACGCATTGAGGTCACTAAGTTCCTTCAAGGAGCTCCAAAACCACCTGCTCCGACCATTTTGTCCCAACCCTTCCCGTCTCAACAACAGGCTCAGTTGGTCATTCATGACCAACCCTCATCTTCTACTACATCCTATGTATTGATGTGTACTGGTGATTCAAAGCAGAGCGACATTGCACTCACTACTCGAGCCAAAGATTATTCTCCCTCTAAAGAGAAG
>ML788258.1:257262-281069 GCA_009831015.1 Picea engelmannii
TTGAAGATCTGGCCCAAGCACCTTCTACGATGTCAGCCCTCGAAGTCCTTCAAAGTTGTCCTATGCAACGGAAGGCACTGTTGAAATCTATCGGTGGAATCGATCCGACAGATATGAATTTAATAATTTTTGACTTGGAAGATCATATTCCAATATTACCCCCTCAACTCGCGTTCCAGATCCAAGTGATTGTCTCTGAAAAAAAAATTTGTCGAACCGTTATCGACGAGGCTGCCTCGACATGTGTCATGTCTCTTGCTTGCTGGAAAGCCATTGGCTCTCCTTCTTTGAATGAATCCCAGAACACTCTTAAAGCCTTCAACGGCTCCGGTTTTAAGCCCTACGGTGTCCTTCCTTCATTGCCCATCACGTTAGAAGGAAAAACAGTCCAAGTTGAAGTGGAAGTCTTTGACGCTCACCTTGATTACAATCTTCTGCTTGGTCGCAGCTGGATCGATTCCATGCGCGCAGTTCTGTCGACCCTTTTCCGTGTAGTATGCTTCCCACATCAAGGAAAGGTCTTCACTGTCGACCAACTAGCCTTCTTTAATTTCCATATCCGTACTGGCAACATACCGTTCATTGCTAAAACCCCACCGGGTTATGAGAATGTCGGTGTAGGCCTTCTAAAAGACTCTTTGTTAATGGGTACTTTCCCCATTCCACCGCCCGATGTTCCACGCCCGTTTGTTGCTTCAATCAACATGATCTCCACCTCGATTCACGAACTTCCTACGTCTCACGACCCCTGGATAGTACCTGACCCTGGAGATTATCTTCGTCATGGCGATGAAATTTCGTTAAGTCCGGTTGAATCCACCTATCAGGCCATTCAATCGGCAACGCCTTCTACCCCCTCTCTTGGTGAGTTATCTCCAGATCCTTTCCATGTCATTTTTCCCACGGACGAGATGATCATGTCTATCATGGAAGACACCCCTTGGGACGATGGACATCATCGTTCCATCCTCTTTCTGGAGCAACATACCATTGAGAACTACCAACGGATCTCAACTCCGTCGACCGTTGTCGTCATCTCAACCGTTCCCGAGTCCGCACATGATGTTTTTTTGAAGGAAACTTAAGCAATATCTCGCCCACTATTCCCCTCGACATATTCGTTAAACCTGGGATTGTCGAAAATGTCCATATCGGAGCTTCCTGTTCTTCTGACGAAATCGTTACCTACACATCCCTTTTCAAAGAGTTTTGTGACATCTTTGCCTGGAGCTACGAAGAAATGTCGGGTATCGACCTTGAGATTGTGATACATGAGATCAAGACATACCCCGATGCTAAACCCATCCGGCAACACCTTCGTCCATTTCACCCACGTAAAGCGGCTGCTATCAAGCTCGAAGTCGAGAAACTTCTTAAAGTCGGCTTTATTTATTCAGTGGCTCTCACAGACTGGGTTTCCAATCTTGTCCCGATAGACAAGAAACAAGGAACAATTTGTGTATGCGTTGATTATAGGGATATCAACAAAGCTTGTCCCAAAGACAACTTTCCTACCCCTTTCGTCGATCAGATTGTCGACGATTGCACCGGAAGTGAAATCTTCTCTCTAATGGATGGTTTCTCCGGGTATAATCAAATCAACATTGTTCCTGAGGATCAACATAAGATAGCTTTTATTTGTCCTTGGGGTACTTTTGCCTATCGAAAACTCCCTTTCAGTCTCAAGAATATTGGCTCCACTTTTCAACTCGCTATGGATTATGCTTTCCATGATATCAAGCACATCGTCCAACCATATCTGGACGATTTACCCGCTCACTCAATGCGCCGAGTCGATCACCCAACCCACCTCCAAGCCATTTTCGTTCACTGTTGGTTCTACCGTATATGTTTGAATCCTCATAAGTGTGTTTTCTGCGTGGAATCTGGCTGCCTTCTAGGTTTTATCATTTCACGTCAAGGGATCCGGGTGGATCCTTTAAAGGTTGAGGTGATCCTTAATCTCCCTCCTCCTTCTACACTTCACCAGTTACAAAGTTTGCAGGGGAAAGAAAACTTTCTTCGTCATTTTATTCCAAATTATGCCGAGATCACTCATGGATTTACGCGACTCCTCAAAAAGGGTTCAGAGTTCGTCTGGGATATCATCGCCAACAATGCTTTCGAAGCTTTGAAATTGTCCCTAACACGTGCTCCGCTTCTTTTTCCCCCCGATTACAGTCATGATTATTTCCTCTACCTTGTTGCATCAGATTACACCATTGGTATGGTTCTCATCCAAGAGGATAATGATAACGATTAACATGTGATCTACTACTTGAGTCGAAGTCTAACGCCTACCGAAATCAAGTATTTACATGTCGAAAAATTGGCCTTGGCTGCCATTCAAACCGTCCAACGCTTTCGGCACTATATCCTCTCGCGCAAGACTACAGTGATATCTAACTGCAACCCCATGCAACACATTCTCACCCATCAATTGCTAGGGGGAAAATACTCAAAATGGATTGTGATACTCCAGGAGTTTGACTTGGAATTCGAATGCGCCAAGTCTAAGAAATCCTCAGTTTTTGTTGAGTTGATATGCGACTTTCCCTATTCTGAAACGGAAAATGTAGCAGTCGATTCATTACCCGATGAATCTTTTTTCCTTATCAGCACTGATGATCTTTGGTATGGTGATATCATCATATATCTCCAAACCTAGACTTTCCGACCAACTTTCTCTCGTATTGACCGATGTCGAATACGCTACCAAGCCCGTCAATACATTATCCTCGGGGATACTCTTTATCGTCAGAGGATTGACTATGTTTTTCAACGCTACCTCACATTCAACGAAGCCGAGAGAGCTCTAAATGACTACCATTCTAGAGCCTGTGATGGTCATATGTTTGGGTATGCTATTGCCCAGAATATCTTACGAGCAGGGTATTTTTGGCCTTATTTATTTAACGACTGCATAATCATCGTTCAAAAGTGCCATGCTTGCCAGACCTATAATAACAAGATACGGTCACATCCCGCTCCTCTTCACCCTGTGGTCTCCATTGGTCCCTTTGCGAAATGGGGCATCGATTTCATGACATGTCACCCTCCCTCGGCCAGGGGGCATGGATACATTATTGTAGTCATCGATTACTTTACGAAATGGGCCGAGGCGATGCCGACATTTGACAACACTGGAAAGACCGCAGCATTATTTATTTTTAATCACATCATAGTTCGTTTTGGTGTTCCCCAAGCTATCGTCATTGATCACGGTAGCCACTTTAGAAACTTCATGATGTCTGAACTTACTGACAAGTTGGGTCTTCTCCATGATAACTCAACGCCCTATTACCCACAAGCCAACGGCCAGGTCAAAGCAATTAACAAAGTCCTCATAACTATGCTCTGACGAATGATAGGGATTCACAAAACAAGTTGGCACACAATGTTGTTTTCGGCATTGTGGGCTTACCGGACATTCGTCAAGTCCGCTACTGGGTTTACACCTTTCCGGTTAGTCTATGGTTTGGAAGCCATTCTCTCGATTGAATGCGAGATACCCTCTTTAAAACTAGTTGTTGAACTCCTACCAAACACTTCTGTTGAAGAAGAACGTCTATTGTATCTTATGCGATTAGATGAAACTCGACGTGACGCTACCCTAGCCATAGAAGCTCAGAAAAAATGTGTCAAGGTTGTTATTGGACTAATCGGTAGGTGTGGACACTAACAGATCTCCCTAGATCCACCTGGATCTAGAACAAAATAGGACAGGACATGACTCTTTCCCTAAGTTTTGACCATTGAATTAGCTAGTAGGAAGGAACAAGTAACATACCTTAGTATCGCTTCCTAGGGTCTATGTTGCTCCTTCTTCGCTCTGGTGCTCTCGTGAGTTCAAGACCAAGACAACACAAACCAACCAAAGTGAAGATAGTAAAATATATTCAACTGTCAACTTATGTGTATGATCAAGGAATTACACAATAAAGTGAGAATAGCTTTATGGGAAAGGGACATGCTGTTGTATCATATTAATTGAAAGTAAAAATTACAACCTAATTGCCTTGATGTCGCAAACTTCCTTTCGATGGCTCTTGGCTCCAACACACACACTTGCTCAATCCTTTCATGAAGAAGATCAAATCCTATTGATAGACTTGCTAGAGTCTCCAAGTTGTTGTTCAAGCTAAGTCCTTAACACAATTCTTTCACCAATTCTCCAATGAATCTTGCTTAACCTTTTCCATGAGAATTCCCTCAATATATAAAAGAGAATGAGATAGTTACTTGGATAAGAATGATCCCAAAATATCAGGGAATCCAGTACAAGGATAACCATTCGAATGCCAACCCATTCTTCTAGAAGATTCTCTTCTAGAATCATCGAGAATTCATCTTTTTCTATGCTTTAGGACGATTTCGCAACCTAGCTATTCAGCACAGTGCGAGAAGTTCGCACCCTGGCTCACACCCTAATATATTAGCAGCTTGCGAACCCTCTTCAAAAGTGAGTTTTCTGGGAAGAGATGAAAGTAACTTTTCTCAGGAGAAAGTTCTTATGAAGAGCCTGAGTACACCATCAAGACGACCAAAATCATGGGTAACAAAGGCCCAATACGACAAACATGTCAAGCCTCGCATTTTTTCCGAAGGTGATCTTGTTCTCCTCTATGAACAAGATCGAGATATGCTAGGAGCTCGAAAATTCGAAGCCATGTGGCGAGGTCCTTATATCGTTCGATGAGTTTTGGAAAAAGGAGCTTATGAGTTAGTAGATTACGATGGTATCCTTTTGAGTGAACCCAGGAATGGGTTGTACTTGAAGAAGTACTATGAATAAAATCATATGTGCACGAGTACTTGTATTTTTATTGTATCATACTTATTGTGTGTTATTATAGCTTGCTTTTGTCGTTATCTGGTCTCTGCCCTCATGTGACGTTGTGTTTGATTTCCAGATGTCGAAATATTCACTACCCTACATTGGCTTCGTTGATGGTGCTAGCCATAGTACTCAGAACCTTGCTTCCACTGCATGGGCAATTTATGCCCCTACAAACGAACTTATCTCCTTACGAGGTGTGTGTCTCGGCCGTGCGACCAACAATATTGCAGAGTATAGCATCATTATCAAATTTTTGATTGATGTTATCTCGCTCGAAATCCGTCATTTGGTTGTGCGACTCGATTCCCATCTTGTAGTACTACAGTTAAGTAATGTCTATACTATTTGAAGTCCTACTTTGTTACGGGTGTATTTTTGAATTCGCCTCTTGGAACGTTATTTTGATTATATTGAATATCAACATATTCCTAGATGTCTAAATACGTTAACTGATGCATTGGCTAACTATGTATTAGACAGACATTTGGATCATTTATAAATCAATCACATCAATTTTCACACAACACAAGAGAAACCGGTAGAAACCGTATGTATATATAACGATCAAAAGAGTTTTTTACAAAAAAAAATTGTCCGAAGACCAAAATGTCAAAATATGAAGCTTATAGCTTCTACAAAGTGATGTCATGGATGACGTTCACGGTAACATACGACTGCCCAGGCAACCCTACGGAGCAGTCGGCCTATGGACTCTGACACTCCTATTGTGTGACGCTGATAACGTCATGGAACCTCTCCAAGAGGCATGTCTGGAATATCTGTTTTCAAACCCTCTAGGTTTTGTTCCACGACTTGATAATCCTTGGCGTCCCATTGTGGCACTGGCACTACCTCTCCTCGCCGTTGAATAGGAGAAGTACCAGGAGGTCGGTAAGGTCCCACATCTGTGTCATCAACAACGAATTTTGTATTTAGTCTTTGGATGAACATATAAAAAACATTTGCATATGATAAAATTCATAAAAACATTTAAAAAGAAAAAAAATATGTACTTCTTACCAAGTTCCCCCCACTGAGCATCCTCCGGCAGGACTAGGTCTAGATATCCTTGGAAATCCAACCCGGCATAAGCATAATCTTCGACCATCAACAACTGTGGTCGCAGCCAGTCGAAGAAGGTATCATCATACTTGATAATTGGTCCAGCTACGTGTCGGGCCATGAGATGACACCATCTTAGCATTCTTGGATCCCTGGGAGATGTTAAATCCCACTCAACCTGCAGCCTCAGTAATGGAACCCTCTCGAGAAATAAGGACACTAACAAAGACCCGTACCCGAATTGATTCAGGTTGCCTTGTCTGCATTTGGTCAACTTCATTTTCATACTACGAAGCACTGCATCTGCCCAATTAAAAACCTGAGGTTCAGTACACTCTATGGCATACTGAAAGTAACTCTGGAGCACCATGTGAGGAGCAAAGCTCCCATCCATATGAGCAATGGGGAACAAAATAGTGCGGAGGGTCAAATATCGCACTCCTCAAATAGCTACTTTCCCTTTCTTCCTCTCTGCCTCAGGAACACAGTGTAAGCGGCAGTACTCACTCATGGGCAGCCCACCACCTCTGCTACCAATCAGGCTCACATGGTACCCACACCGTGACAGTCTAGTCAAGAAGTAAATGTCCTCAATATCTAAGGACAGTATATGCACCCCTACATGAAATACCTGCTGATCGGGATCCCACATATGCACAAGGTACTCTAATAACCTGACTTGGGCCCTCATGCCCGGGATACGAAAGTACTTCAAAAAACCACAGTTTCTCAAAGCAGCAATAGTGGGCAGATGATTTCTGGAAATGGAATTATCTTCTTCGTTCTCCCTTTCATGCCATTCCAGAACCATTTTGATGGCCAAATACCTGCATAAGAAGCACAAAACGAAGATTAATAACTCTACTCACAATTTGGTTTTCTTTCATTGAGCAAAACTTTAAAAAAAAAAATTATGCTTTTCGGTTCTCGCACATGCCCTTTAAGCACATTGCGAGAACCTCGCAGTATATTATGGTCTCACCTGTGAGAATGATCCATTCTCGCAGGTCCCATGTAGCCCACCTGCGAGAATGGCTAAGCAAAAGAATGGCTCATAAAACCAACTCAAAAATGTGTTTTTACCAATGAAAATGAAAATTTAAACCATGAAAGAGTAGAGGACAAAGAGCCTACCTCACTGTCGTTGACGGCTCGTCAAATGGATGCTCGTAACTCCCGCAATCTGACGTCGAATTTCGAGGGTAAAAGAGGGGTTTTTGAGCTCAAATAGTGGAAAAGTTGAAATGATATGGTAAAAAGAGTTTTTATTTATTTATATTAACTTTTACCATGTTATTTGGATTTTTTATTTATTAAAACCTAATCCCTAATGCCCTTTTGAGTGTAAATTTTGCAAGCGTAATGACTTCGATGTTCATATACAGGGATGCGGACATATTTTTTCTTCTTCATCGCATGTTTTGTTTGTTTTTTATGGTTTTTGTATAAAACCTCGAACTTGGTCTTTGTCCATTCTCACGCTCGAAAGTACATGAGAACGTGATCGAGCATACTTTTATCACTTTTTCAGGCTCAACATGGTTATACGAAAAAGGAACCCCCCTGAAGTCCTCTTTAAGCTCTTTTCAGACTCTCTAAACATGAAAAAATAGCCGAGCGACCTTGCTATTTTCACGCTCGATAAAGTATTTGAAGAAAGCGTCTGTTGGGCAATAATTTATCTCTTTCTCGATCTCATCACACTATTTTACAAAAAAGGAACTGAGAGAGTTCTCTTTTAAGTGTTTTTCCAAACTCTATAATCATGAAAAACCTTCGAGTTTTCTATCTTTGGACTCGTTAAACAAACATCGACAGATCCGTAATGGGACTGAACCACTCCTTCTTAGGGTTCGTTAAACATACTCCGAAGGACTTATCCGAAGGACTTATCCGAAGGATAAGCTTATATCAACAAGCATATGTTATCCTCCTCAAGCTTGCGTAAAAATAAAGAGGTACTCGCTAGAAATGGTGGGGGAAATTTGGGAAAGGGATATGTTATCATCTTCATGTTAATTGGCAGTAAGTGTTTCTCTTGAACATGACACCCCCTATTCATTATTTGAAGCCAGTTTGGGAAATCCATTTGTCTCTCATTCGATTTGCTACAAGTTCATACCTTGTGTCGTCTCTGAGTCAATACTGCCAAATCATTGGTTGTGTCGTTCATATGTTCAAGAGAAGTCCATCTAAAACCTCTATTGAGTCGGCCATCTGCAGTTGTCCATTCTCTCTGTGTCGGCCTTCCCTGTGTCCAATCCAACGTACATCATACTCTGTTTCACCTTCAAAATATGTTGCTCATTTTGTGTCATTGATGGGGGATACATCAAGGCCCTCCTGTGACGAGTTTTGTTCCGTCGACTTCAGCTCATTATCCGGAATCAAGACTTAGAAATTTTTGGTACCTTGGAACTTGCATGCCTCAATGGCAGGTTTCCTCGCTTTTGACAGTGGGTTTACATCATTGACCCCTGATCAAAATATTTCGTCGAATGTTCGACTTCAACTCATTCATTCACACTCGATGGATCGTACTACAGTACCTTGGGAGTCATTGACATCAATGGTGATTTCCCTCGCACTTGTTAACGGTTTCATCAATGACCGGTAATCAAGTGGTTTCTACCATGTTCGACTTCAACACATGTAATCACATGGTCAGATTCGTACTTTTGGGCGACGAGATTGAAGACCCTGGATATCATCTCTTTGTCCAGGTTACGATGGAGTATGTATAATTTGCGACACATAGATCCACTTTGTATGTCTCGTGGCTATGTTGTCTTAATTTCAATTTTCTCGCATAGATCCACAGTGTATTCCTGGTGGCTATGCTATATTTTGATGGCATGGATCCACAGTGTATGATTGGTGGCCATGACCTATGTCTACAATGTCATCCATCTGTGATCTGAGTATGGGAATGCCTACCTCAGAATTGGTATATATGATATTCTATAGATGCTTGGTTTTTCGCAGGTTTCCGATTAGGTGTGCTCCTAGTTTCCGACACACACATGCAGTTTACAAAGTCTTTCGGTTGTCACTGGTTCTAGCCTCATACTTTGGGGGGCATTCTGTTACCCATGATTTTGGTCATCATGATGGTGTATTAATGATGGTGTACTTAGGTTCCTCATAAGAACTTTCTCTTGAGAAAACTGACATTCATCTCTTCCCAGAAAACTTACTTTTGAAGAGAGTTTGCAGGTTGCTAATATACCAGGGTGCGAGAATGACCCATTCTCGTAGGCTGCCTTAAGCTAGGGTGCGAACTTCTCGCACTGTGCTACATAGCTAGGGTGCGAACTTGCTCTAAGCTTGGAAAAAGATGAATTCTCGATGGTTCTAGAAGGGAATCTTCTAGAAGAATGGGTTCGCATTCGAATGGTTATCCTTGTACTAGATTCCCTGATATTGTGGGATCATTCTTATCTAAGTAACCATCTCATTCTCTCCTATATATTGATGGAATTCTCATGGAAAAGGTTAAGCAAGATTCACTGGAGAATTGGTGAAAATATTATGTGAAGGACCTAGCTTGAACAGGAGCTTGGAGACTCTAGCAAGTCTATCAAGAGAATTTGATCTTCTTCATGCAAGGATTGAGCAAGTGTGTGTATTGGAGCCAAGAGCCATCGAAAGGAAGCTTGCGACATCAAGGCAATCAGGTTGTAATCTTCTACTTTCAATTAATATGATACAGTGGCATGTCCCTTTCCCATAAAGTCATTCTCACTTTATTGTGTAATTCCTTGATCATACACATAAGTTGACAGTTGAATATATTTTGCTATCTTCACTTTAGTTGGTTTGTGTTGTCTTGGTCTTGACCTCACGAGAGCACCGGATCGAAGCAGGAGCAACAGAGACCCTAGGAAGCGATACAAAGGTATGTTACTTGTTCCTTCCTACTAGCTAATTCAATGGTCAAAACTTAGGGAAAGAGTCATGTCATGTCCTGTTTTGTTCTAGATCCAGGTGGATCTAGGGAGATCTGTTAGTGTCTGCACCTACCGATTAGTCCGATAACACCTAGCCAAAATATTATCAGGCACATACTTTGGTAGCAAATGTGGTGCTCATGTGGCCCCATAGACTTGAATGTAAGCGTAGTATTTATTCACGTACCATTTCACAATGTCCTTTAAACCTTTGAGAGCGCTTAGGGAGATCCTGTGTGGGAAAAGGGAAAAGATGGCCTTATGCAAAGGGTCTAGGAAATAATCGCATATGTCATAGACAAAACTATTACAGTTTACCTCCCATAATTGAGAACAGTAACAGTGAATTGGGCCCTTGTCCAGAGTCCAAGACCAGTTGAAAACTAGGATTGAGTTTGCAGCACACACAATGTGAATTAGATATGTCGACATTTAGAAACTGAGATTCTTCATGCGCTTGGGATCTTGGCTACGCTGAGTGATGCTAAACAAGAGGATGGTCTCCCAATTTAAAACATAGCCATTATGGGCAATCTTTTAGGCCATTGGAAACCATTCTATCCTTAAATGAGTGTTGTTTTCTTCGCCATAGAGTTGGAAGACCATGGTATTTAAATACACCCTATAGGGACTCTTAAGATATTGTGTTGGAACATACCTTTCTTCTTTTCTAGCCGGCCACTCTTCATCATAAAACCAATCTTCCATGAGGGTCTCGAAATCTTCATGCTCGACTCTGAACTGTTCGAGGAAAGACTCGTTTAGGTTCACTGTTAGTTCTGAAGCTTGATATCTAGCCTCGATGTCATCCGCTTTGAGCGAGGAGATTGGGAGAGCTGAAGCATTGAGTATTAACTTTGTATCATTTTGCAAATAAGAGAAACACCATTTGGCCACATTGTTGTAAGGAAAAAGCTCGAGGCGAATGACTGTTGTGTGGATTATGCTCTTCCTGATATTTATGTATGCCTCAATATCTAGGTCATCGAGAGGGAATCTTTCATTCTTGAACATTTCCATAATCACAGCATAACTGAGGTAGTGTTATGTCCCATCATGGTTGTTGGTGTTGGAGATAATGTATGACTCTGGGATGGAGACTAGAATAGGAGCTCCAGAGGTATGGGATTTTCCTTTTCTAGTGATCATTTTGGACATCTCTTCACCTACACAAACCAACTGAGTACAATTAATAGAGTTTTCTCGGCCTTGAAATAATAGTATTGAAAAGAAAAAATAACATCATACTTGTTTACATGTCAGGATCAATAGTCGATCAAACAGAGATCACAGAGGATAGCAGACACAGTTTTCTCTTTTTTACCTTCACGAACCAGTGAGAAAGAATACGAGCCTTAGTGTCCCTTTTAACAAAAACATAAACCATTGATTCCCCCCCCCCCCTAACTACATGCAATCAATAAAAGTGTGAAACAGCTTGGACTCTGTCAAGGATGTACATAGAGATTAAATGCACACGTAGGTGGTTGGCATATATAACCGTTAAGTCATGGGAGAATTCAAAAAATTGGGGGAAACATTGCAACTGTCGTTGTCGGCAAATGATGAGCACAAGAGGCATGGACATGGGCGAGAAAAAACCCAGACGACGAACAAAACTTGATTAAGCGTTTAAGCGTGATTACAAGGTCTAAGTGGGACCAATCATTAATTTTAACATTCAATTACATGACCGTTGGGAATTAATCCTTCAATAACTAAGACTGACAAGACATCAAGGTGGCAGTGAGGGGACCCATTAACTAGACCGCGTGATATCTACGGTGGAGGTGTGAACAGAAATGACCCGGTTCATTGGAACCATAGGATAAAGGCTGTGACAGATGGATAGCCATGAATAGTGTCGTCATCGGCAAGGAGGGGAAAAAAATTAAGGAAGAACCCAGGGAGAAATCAGACGAAAAAATGAACTGGCCAAATACGTTAGCCTTTTGTGACCTTGACACATGTTAGAAGAGGAAATTCTTACGCATTGATTGAATTGAGAGACCCGTGAGGGGGGAAAGGTTGAGGTGTATTGAAGAGAGAGGGTCACGTGTGATTTGGGGAGTGACTACGAGAGAGAGGAGTAATATTGTCATCAGTAGATGGATAGGAGCGCGATGATGCGGGTGTATTGTTAACTTATGACGACGACATTTTGAGGCATCATCATCAGAAAAATATGTAGGGAGGCTTGTGTGCATGTTTGATGAAAAAACCGATGATGACAAATGTAAGAAGGGAGGAAAAGAGAGAAGTAGATGGGAAGCCTAGATTTAGTTCCAAACAAGCAGATGACAATTTAACCATAGAAACCTAATGAAAGAAAAAAAATTGCATCCCCGCATTAAGATTTGAACAAATTTAAATGGGGGAAAGGGTTGTTGTTTCATCACAACAGGTTGTCAAGCCCGTGGGACATTGCATTCTCTCCACTCAAGATAATTGTTGGGAATTATTTTCCGAGGTACCAAACTGCAGTGACAGGGCTCTAAGACTTCCTATCCAGCATGTTCCTGAATCCGTGGAAGGGAAGTGGAGAAGCCGAAGGATAGTTGAGAAGAGAATGGGAACACTTCCTGGGGTGGGACAGGCATGTGGGGAGTGAGGGACTATAAGCTGTGAGTATGAATTGGTACATATGACGGAGTTTTTTGTGATTAAGTCACCTATGACTGAGTTTTCCTGTTGACTAAGATAACTTAGCTTGGCTAGGAACCCTTACCCAAGTGGATATTATCCCCAGTTCGGGAGTGACCCACTGCTGAGATTTATGAGTAGTGAGGCTGGGAGGAACGTGGAAGGTCTTCGTGCAGTTGGTGCCATTTATTCATATATAAGTGTCAATTATGTGTTACATCATGAGTTGCAGTAATAATTATGCATTTTCTTTCATGGGTTTATGTTGTTTATGTTGCATGTATATTTATGTTATATTATATATATAATTGCGCATTGCAGAGTGTATTTTTATGTTTTAATAATATCAGAGTTAGTATCAGAGCAATTTTGGTTGAATTGTTGGTAATGGAAACATTACAATATGACATCAAAGTTCGAATATTTTATGTGGCATAGCCCAGAAGTTGTCTAGGGATGTTACAAATTGGTATCATAGTTGATGACAAGAGATGTTTTGGTGTGATGTGCCCAGCCTGGGTGGTTGGGTACATTACAAAATGGTATCAGAGTTGATGACAAGAGAGTTTTTTTTGTGATGTTCCCAACCTGGGTGGTTAGGTACATTACAAAATGGTATCAGAGCCCAGTTTTCAACATAGAGCCTGGATGGGCCAAGTTAGCATAATGTCGAAGGGGATTATCGTAGAGAATTGAATTTGGGGGTGGCTAAATTTTCAAGTTACAGTGTTTCCAAGACGTAAATTGAAGCAATTGAGTGGAATTGGGTAAAAGCCCCAATTTTGTTTGTTAAATTCATGGTGAATTTGGGTATATTGGAGTGAAATTGATCAAATTTCATGGTTACAAAATGTACGTGGTGGGCATTTGGTGACAATAGGGAAAAATCCCCAATTTTCTGCATCAAAATTTATGGAAAGATCAGTTAAGCGTCGAAAATAGTGTGTGCTCTAAGTAGTAGTGACCCGCAGGAAAATAAAGGTTTGGAGGTGTGTGCACTAAAATTTTGGTATTGCCCTGAAAATAATGGTACACAAGGTATGTACAATAATTTTTGGCATTACGCTGGGTATAACTGGTGGCGTGCACAGAATATAAGTGTGTGGTAAAGCGTGTTAAATTTTGACAATGCAAAGTGCAGAACTTGTGGCACAAAAATAATAATGTGATGTGCAAGGTGTGCGCTTGGAGTGTTGGCAGAGCACAGTTCGAATTGTGGGTGCACATGCAACATTTTTCTTGTGGTACGCGCAGATTATTGGTGTGTGACACAAAAGTTGTTCCTAGTAAATATTCACGTGCAGCAGAATAATGGCGTGTAGGGAATATTGGCACGCAATGTGAACACACTAAACCCTGGAATTGTGTGATGTAGTGTTTTTGGGCCCTTCGTTTTGATAAACATAAGTTGTGCAAGCCATGTTGGAATCAAACAGTTGGCCAAAGGAAGAAACAGAAAGAAGAGAAAACAGAATTTGCAACAAGAAATTATTAGATCAAGAAACAATTGGAAGGACAACACAACATCAGTTTTGGGAGAAAGAGGTTGCAACCAAATCAAGAAGAAGAAAGATCTCTCAAGTTCTCAACCAGCAAGCCTGGATCATATTATACATATAGGGGATCAACATGATTTTAAACATTGGATGATGTTGTTGGGGTTATTTTTGTTGCTAGAGTCATTCTTGTTATCGTTCATGTTGTTAGTTTAGCTAAGTTCTAAGTTTTGAGTTTGGAACCAAACTAATAATCTAATAGATTCATATGGTATTGTAGTGTTGGAAGGAGCAAGGGAATGAGATAACCTTGTCTCAAAGTAGTAAAAAGCATTTTCTATTATCTTTGGCATGACCAATTGTATTAGTAACATATTATATGATAATACAGTGGGAGACCCAAATTTTCTTGAAGATATATTGTGTATTTAGTCTTCTGAATGTATTGAATGCTATGTTATATTTATGTTTGATATGCTTAAATGGTTATATATTTCTTATGAATGTCATCGCAACTCTGTTTTCTCCATTCTTTGTTAGGAAATGTTCAAGACTGCAATAGGTTTGAGCTATCTTGCACAAGTCTGATATGAATCTTGCACAAGTCTGATATGAATCTTGATACTTCGAAGATATACCTAAGTATTTTCTTTACCCTTCCCTATACTATTTGCTCGGTTGCGCTTCAGGTGAGACTTCTTCCCTCCCAGAAAGATGAAAATTCCAGCACTTTAGACTACATCGGTACCTTTTGTTGGTAACTTCAAAAGGACCCTTGTCTAATCACTTTTGCGCCAAAAAAATGGCTCTGTTGTCGGGACCTGTGTTTTAAAAGGGAAACTATAGGGAGAATGCTTATGTGAATCTATAGATCTGATATTCGACAATGGTGGGAACAAAATTGTGATGCTTTTATACGGAAGGAAGCGGAGTTATGAGATAAAAGCAAGAAGGCTATAAGAGATTTTATCTTTTACTCAGAAAGATTGAGTGACCAGTATGAGATATTCTGGGTAAAATTCTTGGAAGAAATATTCCATTGGAATGATTGGCTACAAGAAGATCCAAAATTCAAAGAATGCATCAAGAATACGTGTACGTGGGACACAAATAATATTGCAGCACTTCATCAGTTGGATCACCATATTACGCGAGCAGACGATTTATGGGTTAACACGACTCTGGAAGGATATATTATTGAATTCGCAGTTGAGAATCACCAATATTTTTCACGGGCAGAAGAAATTTTCAAAAAAGGTGCATGTGGAAGACTGTTGAGGAAAATTCCCCTGTGGATCAAAGCATTCTTGATGGAGGAGAGGATGATAATTATTCCCTCGACTAAGATGGTAGCCTAAACACCTACGCTTGGGGTAGGGTGATTTTTGGGTAGGATCATGACTTGAGAAGGGGAAATGGTTCTTTGACAAATGGGGGAAAATCAAGAAACGAACGCAAGAAACAAGCGAGCCTTGAGGAGAGCCTCCATACTTGAGAAGTGGTGGCGCAGAAAGGTAAAGAAAGAAGCAAAGCAGTCAGAGGTGTTGCGGAAAGAAATCAGATCAAGAGGAACAGATGAAAGAAAGAAGGAAGATTTGAGGAAGGTAAGAATACAAGAAATACTAGCTAGTCTAAGATTACAGTAGAGAGAAGCGCAAAGAGGAAGGAGTCCCCAGGTGGGTGGACAAGAAGAGGAGTGTGGATAAACAAGAGAAGACGAAGCAGGTCTGGACCTTGCAGGAGACAAAGAAGATTTATCAAGAAACATCGGGAATTAGGCTGAGAAGGCTGCTCTAGAAGAAGAAAATGAGACCCCCCAAATCAAAGAAACCTGCCCAAAAGTCAGTGGAACCAGCCCTGAATCACCCATTCTCCAAGTGTATTCTATACTCGTGGTAACCTCTATACCACATACTTATTTTATTTCTATTCCATCGCATCTAGTCATTCAGTCGCAGTCTGTAACTGTAAACATTGGGAGGATATTGGGATCCCTTGGCATTTCGCACCAGGACTATTAGGTTTTATTCTAATAGGAACAGTAAGACCCAGAATGGATGGAAATATGGGAGGATGGATCCCCTGATACCAAGAGTTATGGGGTAAAGGGGATGAGGATGTTGAGCAACATTGGTTCTTATGTGAATCCATCTGGAGATCTAGAGGGACTCTCGATGCAAAAAATCTAGTGGAATTTTATACTACCTTGAGGGGTCGTGCCCTCAAATGGTACATGAAGGCTATTGAACCATGGGTGCAAGGACAAGCGTTCACCCTTGCCCAAGTTCAGTTGAATTTCATCGTCGAATTCAAACTACTTCATTGAAAGCAATAAACTCTCTCTGAGTTGCGGGAGATTCAACAAATGGAAGGAGAATCTGCCTGGGAGTATAGTCAAAAATTGAAAGACATTATTGGGAGGTTAGCACATTCAATTCACGAACATCACCAAAGGGAATGGTACATCCAAGGATTACTACCTCTGATGAGGATTCCTTTAACACAATAGCGGATATCCACCCTAACAGACGCCTTGGAACAGTCGATGAAGATTGAAGCCATGGCAGGTTATCCAGGGAGTCTGAGGGTGACTAGACCTCCAGTGGATGCAAATTTGCCGCAAATCCAGGGATAAATATCGACGCTAACAGAGAAGATTCAAGAATTAACCATACCAATACTAGGACCGTATCAATTTTGGTGCACAGGATGCTACACAGAAGGGCATCTAGAAAATGAATGTACGTGCATGAGGGGAATGAGACCTCCTCACAATCCGATGGGACCCTCTCCATGAACGAGAGGATTTGTGCAAGTATCTGTGACTCCACCATTCCATGCACCAGGGCTATACCATACCTTTCCAAGAACTCAAACATCTCATCCAACTGAGTATTGTGAGATTTTTCGGACACATGGGCATGCACCGAGGCAGTGTCCTATTATTCATAAGTACATGACTATGCCCAATACAATGGATTGTGATTTCTACACATCTATGACACATGATACAAATCAATGTAGAGTGTTGGACGTGCTTGCTGACAGATTAGATCGAACAGTATTCAGAATAAATGAAACCCCCCAAGGACTTGGAAGAGGCTAGGGAGGTGGGGTTGGAGGTGGATTCATAGGAGGAAGAAATGGAGGAAGAGGGCCAACACGATTTTACAACTGCAATGAGAAAGGTCACTTGGACAGAGACTTCCCTCACCCAAGATGACCATGGTTCTCTCACTATAGAAATAATGGGCACGCAACTGAAGACTACCCAGAACTAGTCACTAAATGGGAAGATTGGGTTCATCAACAAGGATATAATTTCATAGGCTCAGAACTGAAAAGGTTAATCGAGGGAAAGTTACATAAGATCAACATCATTACTCGTGGAGGAGCAAAAATTGGGGTAGATGTAGATAGTCAGCCCAAGATTCAAAAAGTTATTCCCAATGGTGACATGTATGACCCTTTGAAACAAAATTTGTTATTTAAAGATGCAATATAAATATTTAAGAGTATCCTCACTCCATAGATAATGGATAATTCTCCTAAAGTCTCCTCTCAACCTAAACTTGTATAAGCCTCTACCTCACCATCGACACCTAGAAACTCTACAATTCCAAAGAGACACCCTGAGAAGTCTCAAAGTGCAATCTCTAGTTTATATTTTTCTTTGATATCCTAGGGGATGACCAACTTATGGAGAAGTTGTGCAACACCATGTACCTAATATTGGGAAATGAGGGAAACCCAGAATCCATAGTAAGGACCAACCTCCCTAAGAAGAATACCCAGAGAATACAAAGAAGAAAGGTGCGAACAGGAAAATAATTTATGTTAGAAGCCCAGCTAGATGATTTTAAGATAAAAGATGTTATTCTAGATTTGGGATCTGATGTCAACATCCTATCCAAAAAGACATGGGAAGCTTTGGGAAAACCCCAGTTAGTGTATTCCCCCATCCAGTTGAGAATGGAAAACCAGTACTGCATTTTCCTAGTAGGAAGGTTGGAAAATGTGGAAACTGATGTTGCAGGAGTTAAAACCACAGTCGATTTTGAAGAAATTGAAATCATGGGAGATAAGGATCCCTACCCTTCTCTGCTTGGAATTGATTGGGAATACGAAAACTATGTTATCATTGATCTAAAGAGGGACACCGTGACGTTTGAAGCAGATGGGATAAAATTAGTTCAGCCCTTAGATCCATATTTATGGCCTAGATACACTGAAACAGTGGACAACAATATGGAATCAGATGCTCTTAACCAATTATACACCATAACAGCAGGAATGAGACCAGATTACATAAATCCCACTACAGATGGATCGGTAAGTTGGAGAAGCATACAGTCTACTGACGAGGATTCAGAATTAGCATTTGACAGTTAGCAGCAAAGCTCATATGAACAATTCTCAAGACGATGTACAATTGTCAAAGAAACTAGATGGATGGAACCAAGATCAAAGAACACTCGACATGTGATGGTACCTCATAGGTACATAGTTTTCTTGCCAACATGGAAGAGAAAATAGCAACGGATCAAAGGATATTTTTTCTTGACTTAGCCTTGCATGATATCCCTGCTAGATGGCGGGCCACTCATAAAGCCTTGATTATGGAGTGGGAAGACATGAAGCAAGCCATCTTATGTCTCTTCCAAAGTAGGGATCAACTGAAAGAAGAGATGAATATAGATTTTCAAGATGTGCAGTTGTTCGATGGACGGTATGACCCTAAAGTGCCTATTGAGCATTGCTTAAAGCAGTGGAAAGTTGCAGAAGTACCCTCTCACCTATGGGTTCAGGTATTCCTCCACTCGTTGGGTCCAATCCAAAAATCCCGGTATATGCATGAAGAAACTAGAAGACAAACAAATTGTTGGCAGACCTTACAGGACCAATTTTGCAAGGACTTCTACTTTAGAAGTACCCTGAGCTCAACACAGTCCTTCAAAGAATCAGAGAAATTATTTTTATTGAAATTTGCAAAAAGAGATCAAGTCCAATAGTATGTGTTGACCATGTGCAACTACTTCAGTATAGGCTGAGTCTTGAATAGGATAAAATAGTTGTAGCTTGTTGTAAAGTTGATAAAGACCTGTAAAAACCTGATGACTTAGAAGATCTTAGAAACTTAACTATTAAGGAAATAAAAGGCAGTAGAGAGATTCTAGATACTGTACCTAGTCACACATGTAGCTCCTATAACCATCCACTAAATTTGCGGAAAGTTAACATAGGAAGTACAGAGCATCCTAAGATAGCTTTCATAGGAGATTATTTGGATGAGAAAACTATGAATGAAGTACACATCATGTTGCGAGAGTATCAAGACTTGTTCCTGAAAACGTTTTCAGAATTGAAAGGTATAAAAGGAGCCATGGGAGAAATGAAAATCGAGTTGAAACCCAGCTCAAGAACTATGAAGCACAAACCATACCGCCTTAATCTTAAAATAAAAGAGAAGGTCAAGAAGGAAGTGGAGAAATTGCTTGCGGAAGGAGTTGTTTTCCCAATCAAAGAAGCAGAGTGGATTAGCCCCATAGTTATCCAGAGAAAGAAAGATACAGAAGACATCTGTGTCTGTGTGGAATACAGAAGCCTGAATTCTACATGTGTGCACGATCTGTTTCTAACACCTTTCAGTGACGAAGTGTTAGATCAGGTTGTGGGAAAAGAATCTTATTCATTTACAGATGGATTCTCATGATATCACAAGGTCATAATTGCATAAGAAGAAAAGAAGAAGACCACCTTCATAATTGAATGGGGATCATTTGCATACAACATGATATCCTTTAGCTTAAAGAATTCTCCTGCAGTCTTCTCTTAGATCGTAATAGCAACAGTTTGAGAGTTCATACACAAGTTTGTAGAAGTCTACATGGACGATTGGACAGTATACATCATGTTAAAGGAACATGTAGGGCTACTCTGGTTAATGTTTGATAGATGTCGTGAATTGCATTTATCCCATTCCCCTTGTCCGGGCATTGGATTGACCTGTTTGTAGGGTTGCACCTTATATTGTGGGATGAAGGGGCTAAAGGCCCAGAAGATAAAAGCAGCTGGTAAAAGATAAAATTCTAGAAATAAAACCTCAAGATACCTTGCCCAGGGATCCCCGAGAAGGCGATAAAAAGCCTCTCAGCAAGAAACAAGAGGGACCTGGAAAATAATAAACAAGACCTAGCCAAGAGGATAGGGTGTCTCATCACGAGCCAGCGTATTATGTTCATGGGTACCTAACAGCATGACATTGCCACTATCTGGTTAGCACGTCAGGGCAGTGACCTTTGGTTGCATGGCCAAGGGAAAGGGGGTCTCATCACAAACCAGTCTTATCATCTCTGTGAAAGTGATTGTGGGTAACACTGTAAGCTCTGGTCACCACGCCAAGGCAGTGTCCTCTAGTTAGTCCTTGAAATAAAAAAGAAAAAAATAAATAAAGAAAAGAAAGAATAAAGGCAAGAAAGGGCTTGGAAAAACTTGCATCCATGACAGGTATAGCTCTCCTTCTACAAAGGCACCCACAGGTAATATCATGCATCCCTATCTTTCACTCTACCTGTATGTCTAGACATCCCTTATCCACATCACCTTGTTCTACATGGCTTGAATGATACCCCTTGGAGACTTTCCTTTCCTTATGGATACTAGCCCAATAGGGTGTCTTGTCTTTTTCTTCAGCCTTGTATTGTAGATCTTTGTAATATCTTTGAGCTATTAGATGATATATCAAGGTTTTTATGCATATGTCTGATAATATTAATGATGAGACGTGATTAACATTGTTATGATCCCTGTGACTAATGTGCCCATGGAGGGCGAAGTTTTTGATGTGCAGGACCATGCCCGATGGACAGGTACCATGTGGACCGGTACACATGGGGAGATGATTAGTTCGGACCTCCATGGGGCTGAAGAGCCCATTAGATGGTTGTTGGGACCCCATCAAGGGCAGAGACAGGACAGTGCTTTTGCGCCTGAGAAGAAGAAGGACGTTCCATCAGGGACACTTTGGCTGAGCCGGACCTAGGGGGATTGACCCACTTGCAGTGGAAGGTTGGCCCCATATGACCCAGGACGTCACCAGGAGGCTTGTGACGTCATCATGAGCGTATGGAAGATGGACAGGGTTGTTGGCACGTGTGGCAGCTTGGAAGATCCCAAGGAGGGCTAACGTTTGGCTTCTAGATGTTGCACTAGCCCCAAAAGGGCCTAACGTCTCCCTCAGAAGGGCTTGACGTCTCATCTTTTGCTCATTTAGGGTTTTGATTTGACAATTTAATGTAAAAACAATATAATTTTGGTTTGTAGCCTTGTCGGCTATTTAATGACCTAAATTTAATTAAAGGTCATGATACAGTATATATTGAGGAGTTTTCCCCTCATTTTGAGAGGAACACACAACTCACTCTCTTGTGAGATCTGATTTGTGCGCCCTGGTTGGGGTATTTCATCTTTTAAGTGAGGTGCACTTGTTGAAGGAAGGATTTTCTTGGCATATTTGGTATTTCTCTTGAAGGAAGGTTTACAACTAGGGTTTGCAATGTTATTTCTTCATGATATGTAAGTGTTTTTTCTGCAAAACTTCTTAATTGAATGGTTGTAGGCTTATATTCTTGCATTTATTTATAAATTTTGTTGATTTAAAACCCTAGGTGACAAGCACACAAGTAGGTCATTGTTTCATGTCCCCTAAAAGAGAAATATTCAGCCATTGAAGAAGGAAGGAAGAGCCTAGCCATTGCTACACTCTTTTTTACTTCTCCCCTTGTACTAGTCGTGCTTTTAAGAGTTAAGAAGGAGGAGACGTCCCAGGCCTAGGTTATCTACACCTAGGGTCGTCCTGCTTCTAGGGTTTGGTGATAGGGCCTTGCCATTGCAACACTCTCCCTCACCTCACTCTCTTGTCTTGACTTATCTTTTATGCTAGCCATTTTGTCAAGTTTGACCTAAGGAAGGAGGAAAGAGCACGAGGCCTTCCTTAAGCAACACCGGAGTGAGCCTTTTTCCCCTAGGTTTTTGATTCTAGGGCCCTGCCATTGCATCACCTTAGAACCCTTCCCTCTCATCCTTAGCCTTTTATCCCTTCAACTTTGTGTCCTCTCTTTAATTGACTCCATTTACCCTTAGGCACTGATCTCATCTCCCCAGCATTGAAGTGATAGTGGCCAAACAACTCTTAAAACCTTTACAATTTGAAACCCTAACTAACTACTAACCCTAATTAGGTTGATGTCACTCTTGGTTATTCCATCTTGATGCAGCACTTTCTGTTGATAAGCAATTAGATGATGGTTAAGAGCATTTATTGAGTAAGGGATTGATGAATTGATGAATTGATACTATTCCATTGCTATATTAATTGACATTGATCTCATTGATATCTATTGTTTTAATTGCTTATATATTAACATCAGATAGTTACATGAAGTACTAACCCATTGAAATATAGCTTGCATATATTGTTTTTGCTATTGTCTTGTTCCAGGCAGGTGTTCTCATTTGGGGCTACACTTCATTATTGGTTGTTTAGCCGGATTATCTGATCTTGGTGGTAACCTGTGATGAGGGACTTTTACTTTGACCTTTGTACATTTGCCTCTTCAAAACCCCAAGTTACCGGGGACGTCTCCCCTGGGCCTGTCCTCCCTAAATAGAAAGAACCTCCCCATTGAGGTGACATTGGGTGGGGTAGGTTCCTGTTACGCCAGTTTGGACCTCAATCTTCTAGCCATTTGACCTACCTACAAACTGTGCGATAACAGAGCCTACAAAAGAAATCATACATTTTTACCATTGGGCCAATTCGTGTTGCTTGTTCTACGAGAAAACATTAATGCACAAAAATTAAAAATTAAATTAAATAAATTAAAAACAAAATTAATAAAATGGAAAAGTGTTAAATAAAAATTAAATTAAAAATAAATAAATGAATAATTAAATTAAATAAAATAATAAAAAGAAACAATATAATACACCCCTTCAACATCAACCAAGGTATTTATTTATGCATTGAAGTGTGTGATGGTCTGTCAGGGTCAAGGTTTTCGGAGTAAGGTGGTCGGAGTGGATGGAGTTAGGTGAGTTCATCCACTCTGATGGGATTACTCCATGGGCTATCGGAGTGATAGTCATCAGAGTGGATGAGCTCACTTAGCTCCATCTATTCTGATAACTAGTAAGGTAAAAGCTATTATTTTTTTTATTTTTATTTTTTTTAGAATAACATTAGGTCTAGGCTCCTCTTTTGCATGTTACTATTATTATTATTATTATTATTATTATTATTATTATTAAAAAAAACATTTCCAAAAATCCCTAGAAAATAGGGAATCCCTGTATTATAGGGAGGCGAATCCTTGTATTATAGGGAGGCCTAGAAAATAGGGCCTAGGGAAAGGTGAGTAAAAGGTAAAAGTAAAAAGATTAAAAATATGTACATGCTAGGACAATTGAGTTAAAATATAAAAAGAAAAATAAAACAATAAATAATAAATAAAAAAAGAAAAATGGAAATGAAGAATATGAAGATTTTAAATGAAAAATGAATATATTTAAAAAACACACTATATCCTATGTGTTTGATCCAGATTTATGTAGGAACACAATGAAATACAGAAATACACATAAACGCAGAGATGCAGTGGAAATAAGACTTCATTTCATTAATAACAAATGACTGAAATATGCTCATAGACAGAATGTAAATAAACTAGCTAAGGCGCTGGTAGCTTATCTCTGAGAAGAGATGTGGCTGCTACTCGCATCCGTGAGAAGATGATTACAATGAGGCTCTAGAGGCCT
>ML788258.1:295853-324898 GCA_009831015.1 Picea engelmannii
GTTTAAAATTAACTTCATTATTCAATTTCCTTTGAATTTAATAGTCATACATAATAATTTAAGTTCATAAAATTTAACCATAATCTTTAATATCCATACCATTTAATGTCTATAACATAATTTCATTTCCAATGCACATAGATTGTGCAACACATTAGCACTGACCATCTTAAATGTGGAATCAATAAAGCACTAAAATTGCATTTCACAAGGTATAAATCCCATTGTTTTGACATCCCAATCAATTGGTTTGAATTGACTACTCAAGATGGAAAAATATTGGAATTTTCACCATGAGAAATGTGATTCCTCTCAATGCTTTATTGATTCCACATTTAAGATGGATTATTGCTTTATTAATTCCACATTAATGTATCTTCTATGATTATGATGATTCATTCATTATTGCACTGATTAAGTCAAATAGTTAATCAAACAAAGAGACAACTACCATAACTTATGTTGTACAAATTAATATGGAGAGAAAATATAGGCTGGTGGAACCCAATCTCATTATCTTCATCTTTAATGAATGGGAATTGTCTAATGCAATCATTGTGTAACGACTTCTCATAATACATAATATTGATGATTTCATTGTTCAATATAAGCTAATTATTGGAACATCTTTGCTATCTTGGTTTTCTATCACTACACTTCATTTACACTACAAGTCTATTATATATCATTTCTAGGCATTATCCAATTGTACTATCCTCAATAGGTAGCTTTTCAAAACCCTAAAGATCTTGGGAACCTGAAATATTATTTTGTAATCTCAACATACATCAGTGTATCAATGTAGGTGTGCAATAACCATGTCAAATACGAATTTACCATGGAATGCACCCAAAAGAGATTATCACCATAAGTGTTTAAATCAACCATAGTAACATTATAGACATCAACTATGCTAATTTAGGTTACACTCTAGCTTCCATACTCTTGTCGATTGTGTGCTTCAAGAGTTGCATCTAGGGTCTATTGAGTCGACATGCTCATTTATCCCACGCTTAAGCCATGAATGCTATACCACATTTATCCTAAGCTTAAGCCATGAACGCAATACCATGATGGGAACAAACCACCGTGCCCTTTGGTTTCAGAAAAGGTATACCTAGTTTAAGCTTTCTCCTATACATATTGCTAATAGTATGTACTTTTTGCATGTTCTTTTGAAAAGAGTAATCCCTATGCCTTGTAGAATGTATAAATCATAACAATAGAGACTCCCAAGCCATAACAAAATAATCATGGAATTAAATTCGAGACGTGAATTTTATCAATTCAAAATTAAAATAAAAATTAATAACTATTTATAAGAACACATAATGAATTCCTATATAAAAGATGTTCTTAATCAAGTTTCATTCCGACTTTGAGATATATTCATGTATTTAACAAAATGTTATTGCACTAAGAGTAGCGAGGTGCTCTACAGCCCAGTATGGGGGAGATGTTGGGGCATTGGGGGAGATGTTGGGGCATTAGTGTGATGAGGCATTAGCATTAGATAATAACAATACATTTAAATAATAATAATAATAATAATCGGTTTAATTAAAAAAAAACCAACAATAATTAAAAAAAAAAATGAAATAATAAAAAAAAAAATTACACCTTAAAAAATTGAATCTCTCTCAGTGCTTGATAAATCTGAGATTAAAATGGATCTATGCTGATACTTATCATAAACTCTCTATAAATAGAATATAATGGATTACTATTCGAAAATGTTCTTGATCAAGCTTCATTCTTACTTGATGATATATTCATGTATTTGAACATGATATGCTTATCACCAACTCCTTATGAATGCATTAAATATAATGATAATTAATAGATCTGCTATGTCAATTCCTTTTGTTGGATGTGTTATATTTGTACATCCTGTTCTTGTAAAGATGGCGCGTACAGATGATGCTACCGATTATAGTGGTTTCTGGATGCATGTTTACTGTGTTTCACCAGTTATTCATTGACTCTTTATTGCTAGCATGCCAAACAATAAATAGTATAATTGTTAAACTGGACACGAAATTCATATCAAGCTAGTGCAGGCAAAAATAGTACTAACTTTTCACCACCTCTTATTAGGTTGATAGAGAAAAATAAATATTTCACCTATTGTGATAAATGCTTTTATAGAAGCAAGAGAGCAGTCTGTTCTGCTTAAAGGTTTTCCTTATGCTGAAGAATATCATAATTAAATCTGCGTATTCAAATATAGAAAAGCTTCCTCAAGTACATGTCAATCCAAATCTACTATCTGTGACGTATTGCAGATCAATGTATGATACGAATAGATGACTACAAAGAAAAATCATGACAATAACTTTTTTATTTCTCTGAAAACAGGAAGCATCATTAGCTCACTGATTTTGCAAATTTACTTCTCGTAAAATTGTAGCCACATTTTCGGGAAAGATTGGATTGATATAACAGCCACTTGCAAGTTCAAACCCACCAATTCGTGTTAGTTGAGGCACAATCTGTATGAACCAATGACAGTATGACTCCTCATATGTCTCTCGAAGAGGTGAGGAGTGAATCATGTAATTATATGGTGGATTTGCCAATTGGTGATCCAGCTTCTGCAGAATATGCTTCAATATACATGCTAGATCCATTGCCTGTTCACAGATTCAATGGATTGCACATTAAAAGTTATGTATAGTTGTGCTATGAGTTAGTAATTATGATTGTAAACTCTGGACTAAAAGCATCAAGGAAATTGACAGGAGATGCAATTCACTAGCCGGATACACAGTAGGTGAACACCTACACGCTTTCAGCTTGCATATCTTGTTCCATCAACTATGTCTTCCCTACTGTGTATGCTGGTAAAAAAAACTGGAAACCACCATAAAGAGGAGAAAATACAAATGCTACAAATGAGGTGTGATTGCAGGACACAAACATGAGATTTATAAAGAGTTTCAATCCACACTGAGATGAAAAATTCAGGACAAAACAGAAAAGGGGGAATAGTAGATCAATAAAGCAGGCCAGACCTATTGATTTTCAGTAACCGTTCAAGTGAAGAAGAACTAAAATGCAGAAACATGAATGCTCAAGTCCCCCAAGATCACGGAAGCTAGATTCCCCAGCGTTGCTTACCTTCACCTATTACTTTAGAGCCCGCAAGTAAAATGATTACAAATAAGTTAAAATCAGAACCGCTCAATGACACTGCCACTCCTAGGCCATACACAAGCTGAACTCCCTGAAAAACAATGAGAATATGAAAACAGGTTCAAGGAGCTAATGGCTAGTAAGACCTGTGATTTTTCAAATGGAAGGGGGTAGCCAACAGGGCATTGGCTCGCTGGAAAGGTCGCATAGTATTAAGCTGTCCATGAGGGTTTCGTTCTTGCTGTGGTCTGCCATGTCAGAATGGCATTGTTGATCCCTTCATTTGAGTTAAGAATGCGGTGGTGCCTCATCAGCAGGAGACACCAAAGGAGAGGACACCAGTTTTGAAGATTATGTTGTCAATCTACAGGCAGAACAAAGGAAGGACAGCTGGAGCAGAAGACGACAGACTTTTAGGGATGCAATTTCTCAGCCCAAGGAGAAGAAACAGTGGAGAAGTAAATGCAGCCAGTGCATGTTAGAAGGAAGCGAGTGGCAAAGAGTAAAGTCCACCATTGGGTAGCTAATAGCAGAACATATTCTGGATCTGTGACCTGCCTAACAGCAACGACAATAAATTGTACAGGCGAAGACCTGGGGTCAGGTTAATCACTGTTGGACAAAGTTGGGTTTTTGGGTGGTTCTAGTCTGCCTAGCTTCTAGTAATCTGTATGTATGGTCGGGCTTAATTGTGCCACATGTATGTATTGTCCTACATAATAAGGATGTTGAGCCGAAACTGGGATGCTCAGCTTCTGCTGGAGTCATGTATATGGTTTTGATGGAAATGAGTGGAATGGTGGCTCCCTTTAAAATCTTTTTTATGTGTCTATTTTATATGGATGATGTTTATTTCTGTTAGTTATATCTTGCATTGAGATGAATGTGCTTGCCTGGGATTGATATGTTGCATCATTAAGGAATATAATAGATCAATATAATGGTAATAAAATGACTGTTAGAGTAGTTACAGTTATGCCCTCTGTTTGTATGGCCTTGCACTATTTTATGTTCCGACAATGTGCCTCGGGTGAGACCTTCCATGTAACAAGAGATTGATATGCCAGCACTACACTATCCTTTGTTAGACACCTAAGTGCACCTTGGTTTGCATTTTGAGCCAACAATTGGTTCTGTTGTCGGGACTAACCAGGTCATGTGTGAGATCCCTACAGTATGGGGGAGCAACTCATGAGGACAGACATGCAAGACTGGTTTGATGAACAGATCAACCTTTTCGTGAAGTATGAGGCTTTGCTGATCAGGTGGAAGGTACAGACGGTTTAAGACCACCTTCGCTTCGATGATATCTGCCAGATTTTCTGAGGGACTTTCTAGTGAGTTTGTATTGTTAGCTTTTGGGGTTATTCCAAAAGTCTTTTCACCTTGCTAGGAGAGCTCTATGTCTCCTAGCCCCTTGGCAGAGCTTCATGGATATATGGATGGCTTAGTTTGTGTGGATGCTTGACCTTGGTTATAGTGTTAGCAGACACCCTTACCTAGGAGGCTATTACCCTAATCGGCATGATGACTAACCCATTGGGTACACACAATGGGGGAGTCGGTCACCCGATTAAGGGAGGTACCTACGTAGGAGGAGGAGCGCTAGGTGCTTGGAGTAGAGCACTTAGCCCTAGGAACTTGGGACCATGTGATATACACCTTGGAGGTTGAACACTTGACTTAATGACATTTAGATTGAGGAGCATACTTCATGGAGGTTGGTTGTGGACTCAGACATATGTTGAGGAGGAGCATTAGAGCTTAGTGACCACATTGGCACACATGAGAGTGGCATTGGGCACAATTAAGGGAGGAGCGCCTTGTATGAGGACACTTGGATAGCAAACCACCATGGAAGAGGGAACATTGGACTAACAGTTTCTTGGAGAGTGCAGCATCTTGGAGAAGGGGCATTGAGCCCAAGGAGGATCGTGCTTGGAAGGCATTTCACTTTGGGGATTGGATAAACCCTAGTTTGACACATGTACATCCTTGTATTATAGAGTGCTCCATGTGGGGTTGCTCCTTATTTTATGTTAGTCTCCCTCACCTACTATATCTATAAAGGGAGGAAAGAGATCTTGTATTCATTATCATCATTGGAGAAGTTTTTTAGGGAGCAAGACACTAGGGTTCACATGGAAACCCTAGGGTTCATGAGGAAACCCTAGAAGCATAACATTAGGGTTTACAAGGAAACCCTAGGAGAAAACAAGGAGGGAGAGAGAGACATCTTGGATGTACTTGGAGAGATTTCTCTTGTGTGATGCAAGGGTTTGTGCCATGCATGTAAACCCTAAAGAAGAACATGACATTAGGGATGATGATGGTCATTAGTTATTATGGCCCTTGTTGTAGTGTTATGGTTTCTACCCTGGTAGAAGACATGGATAATGGGCTAACGTCTTGCATGATTTTGGAGACTCGTTCTTTTGGGATGTGAGACTAGAGCAAGATCATGGAGAGACTAGCTTGATGAGTCTTGAGCTTGGTGTGATACCTTGATTGGAAGAAGACTCGGTATTGTATCCTTGATGTTCCATGGAGGTCTTGGTGCTTGTGTTGATGCAAGAGTTGAAGACCTACGGTTCGAGGACTCAAACCCTAGGATGGACATGTAGATTTGGAAGCTAGCACTACAGTTGTCTTGCCATGCACTTGTGTGATGGAACATGACTAGGGTTTGTAAAGCTTAAGGAAGACAACAGTGCTAGTGTGGAGAACTTGTGTGATACAAGCTTGTTGCATGTGCAAGGAGGACTTGTCAGTATTGATGCTTGTATGTAGAGGATCTTTGGTGGAGCGACTAGCTTTGGTTGGGAGTGATTTCTAGCTAGGAAAAGATGTTGGCTAGGGTTTTCTTATGGTTTTCCCTAACTAGGGTTTGGAGAGCTTGACTTGTACCAACGTTGTGATAAAGTTGTGGTATGTACTTCATCTTATATATATATATATAGGAAGTTTCCAGCAGTCCAAATATTGTGTACTTGCAAATTTGGTTTTCATCTTATGTTATCTTCTTGATTGAGTAGATTTCAACCCTTGTTCATGCTGATTTGACATAACATATCACTGAATTGGTTAAATGATTTAACACATCTAGAAGATAAAGAAGAACATTTGCTGCTGTTATAATCTGCTGCAATAAGACATTTCAGATCTGTTGTACGCCTTGAATGGTGTGACCTAAGGGTTGTGGCATTGTGGTATTAAAGTACACTCATATGGTATTTATTCTCTTGCGCTGCTAGGCGAAATTGCATTTAAGGGAAGTCAAATATTACTGCTGTAATTTAATATTTCAGATCATCCCTAAGGCTGAAAATTCACAGGGATTAGATTCAAGAAACCTCATGTGAATGAGGTGAAATTGCATAATTGCATTAATTGCCTGATTCCCGAAATTTCTATATGTACAGGTGGTTGCAGAGGCTTGGAGAACACCCAAGGTTTGTTTGGAGAGATGAGAGGACTATTATCTAGAATACCCAAAACTTGATAGCCTTGCAATGGTGTGATGACCCAATCGCAAAAGCAATAAATTTCTAGGTAAAAAGCACCCTAGAAGGATATATCTTAGAGTTTGAAATGAAGTAGACTCAACCACTTTCACAAGCAAAGGAACAGTTTATGAAGGGCTTGTGGGGGAGGTTGGGGAAAGAAATCACCTTGGTGAAGATGTTCTTGATGGAGGAGCAATTGTTGCCCTTCATCCCTGAAGGAAAGGCAATGTAAAGCCTTTTGCTAAGGGGTGGTTTGGGATGAGATTGGTGAGGATGAAGGCTTGACAGAAGAAGGTACCACAAAGGAAGCTCAAGATATAGAACGAAAGGAACGAGGCACAAGACGTGTTGAACCAACCAATGGTGGCTAAACAATATGAAGGTGATAGAGGATAGCAATGAGATGCTACAAAAGGAGATGAGCAATGAAGGGCACACTAACTCGTGACTAAGGGAGCTCATGAGTTTGAAGAGGAGGAGAAAACACTAATCGATGGTTGAAGGAAAGAGGGTTGATGCTAAGGAAGAGCCCAACTAAAGGGGAAGAAACCGGAGGAGTGTCCATAGAGTTTGCTAGAAAAATTGGAGGTACCTACTATAATGGTAAGGAAATTCCAAATAGAAGTGTTGGAAGTGTTGTAGCAAAGGGTTGCATCCAAAGAAAACTTTGATGGGCCATTGAATGGGAGCTTGACTAGAGAAGTGAAACATGATGAAGCGTTGATGAATGTGTTTCAGTTGTTTGGCGAGAAGGAAGCAGAGGAGGAAGACATAGTACAACTCAAAAGTAGCAAAGCTCGCCCGGTCCATGCCATGCCCCTTACGCTTTTTAATCTAAGCACGATAGCTACTATTGATTCTAATAACTCTAAGTTAATAACGCAACCTAGTAGCTCGAAGAAACCAAGAGGTCCTAAGAATTGTAGTGGAACTTAGTCAAATTCTAGCGGAAGTCTAGTTAGCCTTAGCAATGCTAGTACTCAGAACTTGGTGAGCCAACCAAGGATGCAAGGATTTATTTTTTTCCATATGCCAACCAGCAGCATGGTTGGGATACAGGTTAGTTCTACACTTCAACTCCTAGAGTTTGTGGGGAAAGGTGTCGATGATGCAAGCAACATCTATGTGAATCCATATGGAGTGCCAAACATACAAGGACATGTGATACAAAGTTGTTTGAACTCCAAATAACATTGCAAGGCCGTGCCTAGCAATGGTACATGAAGTATGTACAAAGTGCCCCTTTGGATACTTATTACTATGAGAACCTTTGATGAAGTAAGGCAAGCCTTTATGGTGGAATTTCGAAAGCCCAAGACTGAAAAACAAGGCTGAGTTGAGCTAAAGATATCAAACAAGTTGTGGGGGAAGTTGCTTAGGCATATGACCAATGGTTTTAGGATTTGATAAGTATGATGACATACCAAATTCATAATACCCAAAATAAGGAATGGTTTATAGGGTGACCCTTCCTCTAACTAAAATTACACTAATGCAACCAAGGTTGGATTCTCAAAGGAAGGCTTTAGAGGAATCCATGAGAACAGATTTGATGGCCAAATACCCACTACCAACACTCAGACCGCCATTGCTTCTACCTTTAGCGCAACTCCAGGGATAGCCCATCTTTAGATTCAGGGATCTGCACTAAGCAAACAATTTTAGGAACTGACTAGACCCAAGACTGGCCAAGAGTACGTGTGGTGCACTATGTGCAAAACTTAGGACCATTTGGCATGATTGTCCTGTGCGAAGAGGGGGAGTGACACCGAGCCCTACTTTGGGCCTATTTCTAGGGAGGCCTTTGAATAACTTTTGTGAAATTTTTAGGACTTATGGACGCCCCCCCAGATGTGTGACATCCTCCAAAAGTACACATCTGCCATTGTAACAGTATTATGTGAATTTTGTTGGTCTAATACTCATTGTATTGAGAGTTGTAGAACCTTGTAGGCTTTGGCCACACAATTCAAGAAGACCTCCTTCAAAGTAGAGGAGAACAATAACGATAACGTCAATGGAGGTGATAGCAAGGAAGGAGGGTATTGAGGCAGTTGAGGTGTGTTGTTGATTGCAGCTTCATGAGACATCCTCCAGATCGTTCTCCTCTGGACTGAGTTGAGACATTTGTGAGAGAGAGCCCAAGTGCTGGGTGCGCCCATGTGATGGGTGTGCGTCAGACTCTGGACTGAGTTGTGATGACATGTGGTCTCTTGTCTACTCCTCTGGACTGAGTTGAGATGACTTGAGATGGTCTCCTGCCTTGTACTCCTCTAGACTAAGTTGAGTCGGCTTGAGATGGTCTCCTGCCTTGTACTCATATGGACTTAGTTGAGTCGGCTTGAGATGGTGCTCCAAATGGTACTCCTGTGGACTCGGTTGAGTTAATCTGTTGAGTGTGACGTCCCTGTGGATGAGCACAAGTGGATGTGTCCCTAATGGCTGAGCACTAGAGGATGAGAGAGATCCTTGCTATATTGTCTGAGTAAGATTTGTTGTAACCCTAATTATGTTGTAAAGGGTACAATTCTTCCCCACCATGTGAGAGATAATTAATATTGTGTAAAGATTAATTATATTTTTGAGTTATAGAAGTTGACCCTATTGTGCCAATAGACACACCTTTTGTTGTGTCAAGTCTTGTATAAATAAGAGTGGATCCCCATTGTGGATCACACTCACTCACTTGTCATCTCAGAATTTCAGCAAGCACTTGTACGGCTGAAGTGCACACCTCTCTTGGGCGCTAGTTTCTAGGTTTTGTAAGCACCCTCTTGTGTGCTAAGGTCTATGGTGTGGGGGATCTTCTCTTGAGAATATAGCAAAGGATTGTTGGGTTTTTCCCTTGATTGAGAAGGGTTTTCCCAGGATATTTCTTGTGTTCTTGTGCATGGTTATTCTTCTTGTGATCTTGGTTATTGCAGCACTTGTGTATGGTATTGTTGCATTGTTTATGGTTCAAGTACATGCTAAATTGCAATAAACTACATGTGCATGAGCTAAGCATTAAAATTCAACAAGGTGGAGGACGAACAAGGCCAATCCAATGCTACAATTGTAATGAGACGAGCCATATTTCACAACACTACCCCCATACAAGGAGGCCCAAATGTGGACATTGCCAAGCCACTAGCCATGCTATTGAAAATTGTCCCAACCTACTAAAGAAGTGGGAGGCTTGGGCTTGACAAAGGAATGCCAATTTGGTCAATTTTTAGTCACACCCTATTAGAGACGATGGAAGCCCCAAACTAAATGTGGTGACCAAAGGAGGAAGCCTTACAAGTAGCGACCAAGGGTCTGGCACATCAAGTCAGATCAAAAAGACAACTTCTATAGTCTTAGAGTTTTGACGCAATTAAACAATAGAAAGGCTCTTGACCTTATGAGGGAGGTAGTTGTTGTTGCAAGATCAGGCACTAGACTTGCTATCCCACAGCTTGCTACTAGCCCAAAAGCTAATAAAACAAAGTATGAGTGAATGAGGAGGTTTGATGGAGTCCATCCAAGATTTCCTTAGGGCTTTCATCAACATAATGGACAGTGGGTGCTTATCTTGGAGGTTGTGAACTACCTTTAAACAACTAATTGAAGGAGGTGAGGAAGAGATTAATGCTCCTCTTCTTGAGAGACATGCCCACAAGGTTAGGAGAACGAAGAAGATGCAAATAACCAGGAGCTCCAATTGACTATTGATATTGTGGGGTACGATGTAAGGGATGTCATATTAGATCTAAAGTCTAACATAAAAGTACCCACCAAAGAAGTCTTGGGAGATGATGGGGAGCCCCAAACTAGTCTATTCCCCAATTCAGTTGTGCCTCACCAACTATGGAAGGTTTTTCCTATTGGAAGGCTAAAAGATGTTGAAAATGACCTTACAGGGGTCAAAATAGTGGCATATTTTGAGGTGATTGGAATTTTGGACGAAAAGGACCCTTGCCCAACTCCATTGGGAATTGAAAGGGCATATGACAACAATTCCATTATTAATTTGAATAAGGGAAAAGTGTCATTCAAATCAGAGGGCATGCAGGTGGTATACACTATAGCCCATTGATCCATATCAGGGCTCTAGATATACTGAACCACTGAGGATAATGTGAATGGGTCCATGATAAAGCATATTTATAAGCTGACTACTAGTAAAAGAGATGACCATGTCAAGCCGATGATCCATAAATGAGGGACTTATAGCCCACTTGCTTCACCAACACAGATGTTGTGCAGAAATAACTTTTGATCTTTGTTTCTCTACCCTATACAAAGATCTATGTTCTCGGAATGGCTACAAAGCTTTTGTTCTCTCTCTAACCTGCACACAAACAACCATCCGACGATGCAATAACAAAATGAACCTCCGTTGTTCAATATGCCAATCAAGGCTTCTAACTCAATCAATGCAACTAAATTTCCTACACATACTCAAGCCCTATGGGTACAATGCACCCACTCAACTTTTGCATATGTATTCAGTGTCATTGTTCTTGTTCTACTCCCAATTGTCTATGTTTTGTGGGGAAATGTTTAAGCCAATGCACAATGGCTAAATTCCTCTTAGTCTAGGACCAAAATTCACTTGCTATAGGATTGAACTAAGAGCAACCACCACTTTTCTGGTTGATCCAACAATTCCTAGGGAAAAACACCATTCAAAGTATCAATGGTAAGCAAGAGCTATTGAGTATATTGCTGCATAGTTTTTGGACAAAATCCCTTCAAGGAAAAACAATACCATCCAAGCTACAAACCGAAAGTATTGGTTTAATTGCCACCAATGCCCAAACAACTTTTCATGTCTCCATATGGTTAATAGATTTATAACTGAGTTGTTAATTATGACAAGAAAAGAGAAATGATCTAGCACTCTTCTTACCACTACTCCTTATATCTATATATGTTTGCATCAATCTTGAATTCATACCAATTTTGTAATGAGCCCGTCCAAGGAATGAACTTAAGATCACATTTATAAGATTCAACTACTATCTACAAATAATCTATATTTATATATGATAGTAGTGTTGTTAAAGTGAAAGTAAATCATCAAGTACGGCGTGAGGGTGTAAACTAGATTGATAGAAGATGCAAAGACTACGTGCTTCATCTTTGACATTTCTATATACACCTCCATATCATTCCTCATACCTTTCACCGCTCTGATCTTTATCACTTGATCCTACATGATCATAGATCATGTAATTGACCAGTCAATCCATCTACTATGATGCATTCTTGCAACTATTACCATATTACTACTACAATGACATAACAACTTTGGATGATGGTAGTAACAACTTTGGACAATGGAAGCTCGTATAATTGTTTGAATAATGCTAGAGAATGGAAACAGTCTTAGAAGTGATGAACACAAAATAAGGTAACCAAAACTTGTAATTCAACTGAAAAATAGAAACTCGGGTAACAACTCTAAATTTTCCACCGTGTATTTTCCTATGAGCTCCAATTGGACAGTTTGGAATCTCCAGTTGTTGTAGCTTAGGAGACAAGCATGAGAACACTTAAGGGAATTAATTAAAATAGATTAGGGAATTCACAAGCATGAAATCGAACCCGACAATTAAGTAATCAACCAAATGGTTGTGGAAGACCAACCATCGATTCGATCGAAGGTGAAATGGAGCAGTTTGTTGTCGCTAAGGGGATGTGTATGGCCCTGGTGTAGCTTCAGAGAATTAGAATTGGTTCAAGGGATGCATACAAGCTCTTGGAAAGCCAAGGCTAACCCTGAATTCCCCCAACAGTAAGAAACATTGCCTAGAGGAGAGGGGAAACAGCCCAGGCAAAGAGAAAGACGCCCAACAGCCCACCAGAGTCAATTAAACCAATTTGGAAACCTCCTAAAGAAGTGCAATGGCTTTGAGATGACATCCATTAATCTCCAATCTCTAAGTACAATGTACAGAGGAGAATAGAGAGTCGTTAGCATTCACAATTTGCCAATTGAAATTGTTTCTGAGTGAAATTGACAAATTACCATATGGGACTTTTCATTATAACCATGAATGCAACTAATAGCAACAGTTAACCATAAATAAGCAACAATAATCTCACACACAGAACTTTGCACCACAACCACGAAGAAATCTCAAAGCAAATCAAGACAAAAAGGACATCATGTTTACCTTGGAAACCCAAATGGGAAAACCAACTTCGAATGGTTGCTCATCTTTCATTTCAGCAATCTCTAGTACAATGCAGCCTATGGCTGTCTCTATGCATCCTCTTCTCTTGTCCAGCAAAAAACCCTTTGAGAGTGAAAGTATAGGAACAAATAGGTAGTGTTGGGGTAATGGGAAGACATTTCATTTCCCATTCTTCAATCTTCTCTCCCGCTATTATTTTTCATTTTCATTTAATTCTCTCTTTTTTTTCCTCTCTTGTCTCATTTGCTTTTACATTAGCATTGTTTTTAATAGATTATCTAACCTTCATCAATTGCCTACTTACACTTGCAGATACTAAGTCTTACAACCATTAGCTTGTTCAAATCCATTTCGAATCAGACCTCCCCATTGACAGGCTTTTTGGTCTTCAAAAGCTTGAAGGAAACCAATCTGAATCAAGGTGCCTTTTGTCTACTTCTTTGGAGCATGGCTCTGACTCTAGCTCCTAGCTATTGCTCCGACTCTGGCTCTGGCTCTAGCTACTGACTCCGGCTTTGGATATGGATCTGGTTTTGGTTGCTAGCTCACTTGTTCCCACAATGCAAAAGTCTACTCACTGACCCTCAACTCTGAGCAATCTCCATATCTGAACTCTGCAAACAGCATTTCTTCCCCATCTCTCTCAAACTTGGAAATGGTCCATATTGGTAGTCAAGGAAACTAAGTCAAATGCTTGTCTTCTTATTTAGTGTGACCCCAGCATGCTATGCCATCATGTAACAATTCCATAAGGGAAGTGTGGTATGTGTTCTTCTGCTAGAATCAATTACTTCCCAGAATGGAAACAACTCTATGGTGCCTACACATACTTACAAGAACGTCGTGGAGTTCTCAAGAATTCACCCAAGGTCATTGACCTCTGTGCACCAATCTCTGGGACATCTTCAAGAATGGGTTATTCTGATGCAATATTGAAAACAACAATTGGACTGTGCCTTCCCTTGACATCAACCTATTGTCCATCTTGTTGGTGTCAATGACCTCCTATGTTGTTATAGCTCCTTGGACTGGAAATGCAGGCAACTCTTCATCTTCTTCAATCTTCACTCTCCACACTCTTTTCTTCACTGTGCGGTTTCTGGCGTGAAGTTATGCATGAAGTTGCCAAGACTTTACTTCCCAATGTCCACTCAACTTGCAATGGTGGAAAAAATTCTTGGCGTTGTTGTATGGATTGCTTAACATGCTCCTTCTCTCCCTATGCCTCTAAGTTTGTGTAATGTCCCCGTTGGCCTAGGAAGCATAAGGGATGGTTCCGCTAGCCTAAATTGGTTCCCGTAGGCTAAGCCAGAGAAGTTACCTAGGGAACTCATCTTTTGCCTAGGAAATGACTTTATAAAGTGAAAAGGGGAAAAAGGGGGACATGGGTCTTAGGCAAAATAAAGTCACTTAAAAATTATAAAGTATGCAAGCATAAAGTGACTTTAAAAGAAAATTAAAAGTAAAGTGAGCGGGTAATAACTCAACGAAGAAATAAAAGAGGGGAAAAGAGGAGGTGCCCCTCATTCTTACACTCACTCATTTGGAAATCGAATTTTGGAGAGCTCTTGAAGAAGAGACTAGGGTTTTGGAAACCCTTGAGCCTTTACTAGTTTCGGTGTTGGAACCATACACCCTAATCAGATCTGAGGAAGGAGTCACTGCAGATTTCTTCATTGCATTCACTGGATCAACATTCTTCGTTTGGCATCAAGCTTTCATTGTGTACAGGTCGATTGAACAAGGAGGACGAGTCTATGGGGAAGTGCGACTTGGGGGAAAGTGTTTTGCTGCCATAGAACCGAGCAAAGAGGGAGAGGCCGAGCTCTTTGCTGTCCTCGCGATCTGCGTATGGAAAGAGGCCGAGTTTACCTTTGAAGGGCGCAGTTCTGGAGTGGGGGAACTCTTTCTTCTTGCGGAGGATATATCTCTTGGCTGGGCCAATCTTCAAACAGTGAGGGGTACCCATTCGTGTGAATGAGATTGCTGGAGACTGAGATCTTCTATTGAACTGAGCGCATTACCTCTTCCTGGGAGTTGCTTCAACGCTGCCCTCTTCCACTGGTGTAATCGACTGGGATTGGATACTGGCCAGCACCCATCTTGAGCGCCATTGTTGTTCATTAACTAGTCTACTCTCTGTTGTCCATAGAAGCTTACATATCAGGAGTTATCATTGCTGCCACACCAGTGTTCTACATCAAATCAGCTGCTACAGGAAAGTGCTACCTCAACAAATATCAGTTCATATACCTATCACTGGTATGTCAGTAAATTCGGTCAATATACTGATCTTCAAGGTACTGTGGGAGCCTCCAGTGACCACACAGAAGTCATAGTTGCTGTAATAAAGATCAGATCTGTCCTTGTAATTGCTGATTAGTCTGATTGCTGCTATCTATATAAATTGTGGAATTTGTTGTTATGTGTTTGGAGCTTATTATTGTGTTTTTCGGTGTACTTATTGAAGAAACAAGCCTTGGGTACTACATATTACATGTATAATCACCTCGCATTCCATACACAACAGTGATTATCAGCAAACTAATTCTATGCAAGTATTGGTGTGGGAAAAACAATTGAAAGAAACCATTTACAGCCTAACTGTTTGACAAAACTATACTCAGAAAATTCCATAAGTTAATACAGCAGTAAGAGAATTTACCCATTGAAGATAAAAAGGGATACTACAGTGGTATCAGAGCATTTTCCTCTGCAGCTGTGGGCTCTAAAGGGCATTTGTAATCAGATTTATGAGACCAGAAGACAAACAGAACATTACCTACCAGAGACGTAGGGGTAGAACCCCAAATCCCCCTGGGTGGGAAGAAGAAGAAGGGACAGGAAAGGCAGCACCATCTATCACACCTAAGGGCAAAGGAACTATGGGGGAAGAAGATGATACCAGGATCAACAGTTTGTTCAATATCTTGAATGACTTGGCCAAGGGTCAAAAGCCATGATGGACCTCATAGGGCAGTTTGCTAAAAATTCGTTGGAGGGCACAACGAAGCAGAACCAGAATGGTGATGGGGATTCAAACAATGGAAAAGGCAGCCACTCATGCACTACCATGCAGAGCCACCCCCACTTGTACACCAAATCCCCCAAACCCACTATGCCTCAATCTTTGGGGAATGAGGCCACAGGTCCATTGATGCAGATTGAGCAGGATGAACCCTATAGGGCATATTTAGAGGACTACAGGAGACTAGGAGATGATTTCCACTCAGCCATGTCCTTCACGGAGTTCTGCAATATGAAGAGCAGAAACCGACCGAGAGGGCCCATGAGGGCCATGACACACAATTTTGAGTTGCAGCGTACCATTGGGAAAGTCACTATTCCCAACTTTGATGGGGGCTCTAAATGCTCCACTAGATCATGGGTGCAGAAGCTCGACACTTACTTCCAGCTGCACCAGATGACAGAGACAGATGCCATTAAATTGGCCACCTTGCACCTGGATGGCGAGGCCCATGAGTGGTGGTACCATGGGTTAGTCACTTTGGGACATGCCGAGGTTACCTCCTACCTGGACTTCACACAGAGACTCATCAAGAGATTTGACAGGAAGGACCCTAAGCTTCACTTCAGAGAGTTGGCTCAACTCAAACAAACAGGTAGCCCAGAGGCCTATATATCTGAGTTTCAGAGGGTTGTTGTGATGGTGTCAGACATTTCAGAGGGTCGTTTGGTGATGTTGTTTGTTGAGGGGATAATGGAGCCTCTACGGGGATGGGTTGAGGCTTACAAGCCTACCTCTTTACAGGATGCATTCAGCAGAGCTCGGGACATGCAGGATGCAGTACCTAAAAGTCGGTTTCCGCCCAAACCCACTTTTACCCCGAAGACTAAGGAAATCAGACCACCTCAGAGAGATTGGGCCGGCAAGCCCAAGCTGGATGAAGAGACCAGGAGAGAATTGAGGAAAAATGAATTGTGTTTCAACTGTCAAGAGCCATGAGTACCGGGGCACAAATGCGTCGGGAAGGACAGAATGGGCAAGGCCCATTACATTGAGGTATACTTAGACAGTGACAGTGATGAGGATGAGGAGGTGGAGCAAGCACAGGACCAGGGACATCTAGCATCAAGAGAGGAGTCTTCACAGGCTGGGGCTAAGGACCCAGTCATGGCCTCGATGTCAAGATTTTCGAGGTATCATACCTTCAGGGTCAGAGGTGTCCTACAGGGGCACAAGGTGACAATATTAATCGATGGGGGGGCATCCCATAACTTCATTGACGGTAACATGGTCGAGAGGAGAGGAATTCTGACAGAGGAATTCGTTAGGTTCACAGTAATCATACCAGGAGGCTACCAGATGAGTTGCACCAAGTGGATTTCCAAGCTCACCATAACCATGGGAAAGTACTCAATGACAGATGATTTCTTTGTGGTGGACATACCGGACACCAATGTCGTGTTGGGCGTTCAATGGCTTTACTCTATTGGAAAATACACTACGGATCAAAGGACCATGGAGATGGAGTTCACATGCCCGGATGGAAAGAAAGTGGTCCTACGAGCCATGCACCAGTACCCACCGAAGATTGTGTCATCGCACAGCATGGAGACAATTATGAGGCATGGTCATATAGAGTGGGTTGTAGAGTGTTTTATTTCTGACAAGGAGCCACCTGACCATCTACAGCAGCTTCCAGAGGACTTACAGGTACTACTTCGCAAACATCATAAAGTGTTTAGTGACATTCCTCCTGGCATTCCACTTGATAGAGGTTTTGAGCATATCATTGAGCTAGAAGAGGGGGTCCAAGCAGTTATCACAAACCCCTATTGGCACCCTAAAGTTTACAAGAACGAGATTGAAAAAACCATTAAAGAATTGTTGAAAATGGGTCACATCCACCCTAGTTCCAGCCCATTTGCCTCTTCCATGGTCTTAGTCAAGAAGAAGGACGGTACTCTGCGGATGTGTATTGACTACAGGGCCCTAAACAAGAAGACAATCAAGAATCGGTACCCCATACCCAGGATCGATGAATTAATGGATGAGCTCAAGGGAGCCAAATTTCTCTCGAAGATTGATCTTCGATCAGGATATCATCAGATCAAGGTACGAGAGCAGGACGTACCTAAAACAGCCTTTAGGTGCCACTATGGGAATTATGAGTTCCTGGTCATGCCATTCGGGCTAACTAACGCCCCTGCCACTTTCCATTCGTGCATGAATCATGTGTTCAAGAAGCAGCTGAGGAAGTTATTATTGGTCTTCTTTGACGACATCCTCATATACAGCAAAACATCGGAAGACCATCTACAACACCTGGATGAAGTACTTGGTATTATAGAGAGTCAGCAGTTGTACGCGAAGGAATCCAAGTGTGAATTTGGTATGACTGAGATGCTCTCCTTGGGGCACGTGATTGGGAAGAATGGGGTACAGGTGCACCAAGAAAAGATCAAGGCGATCATTGAGTCGCCAACTCCTAGGAATGTGACCGAACTAAAGAGCTTCCTTGGTCTTTGCACTTATTACAGGAAATTTGTTAAGGGATTCTCACAGTTGACAGCGCCACTAATCGATCTCACCAAAAAGGGGGCTTTCGTTTGGACAGAGGAGACCCAAGAGACATTCAAAAAAATGAAGCAGGTGATGAGTTCATGCCCTGTTTTAGCACTCCCTGATTTCACTCAGCCCTTTGTCTTGGAGTGTGATGCTTCGGGAATTGGGATAGGAACTGTATTGATGCAAAACGGTCACCCCATAGCATTTGAGAGAGCCGCAAACTCTGAGAGTATGAGCGGCATTAGTCCATATATGACAAAGAGATGTTGGCCATAATGCATGCTTTGACCAAGTTCCGACAGTACCTAGTGGGGAACAGGTTCAAGGTAAAGACCGATCATAATAGCTTGAGGTTTCTCATGGAGAAAAAGGAGTTGAGCGAGAGGCAACAAAAATGGATCAGTAAAATCCAAGCCTACGACTTTGAAATTGAATATGTGAAAGGCAAAAATAATGTGGTTGTTGACGCCCTATCCAGGATACCCACTCTCTCTCTCATGGAGATTTCAGTGGAATGGAAGGCACTTCTATTGGTGGAATACTCCAAAAAGATGTTTGCTTGTGAGATACTTGATGGTCAGGTTTTCGATGACATGTACAGGGTTATTGATGACATCATATATTATAAGGATCGGATCTATTTAGTACCAGAATCTCAGTTGAAGGACAAAATTTTGCATGCAGCGCATACTACTTCTTTGGCAGGTCATCCAGGGTACCTAAAGACTTATAGACAAATTCGGGAGAGGTTCGCTTGGAAGGGACTCAAGACTGATGTATTGAAGTTTGTACGGGAATGCCACATCTGTCAACAAAACAAGGTGGAACATACCCACCCAGTAGGGTTGCTCCAACCACTTCCCATTCCTGAACAAAAATGGGAAAGCATTTCGATGGATTTTATCACAGGTATACCTTTGTATACCTCTGGTTCAGGGGAAAGATTGTATTTACGTGGTGGTTGATAGGCTTACTAAATTCGCCCATTTCTTCGCCATATCGTCCAAATACTCTGCAGCGCAAGTAGTGAAATTGTTCTTCAGGGAAGTATTTTGACTGCATGGACTTCCCAAGACAATTGTCAGTGATCGAGACAGCAGATTCATGGGGGGCTTATGGCAGGAGTTGTTCAGACTCGTAGGGACAAAATTAACGCCTAGTACCAGTTATCACCCTTAGACTGATGGGCAAACAGAAATTGTAAACAAGTGGCTCGAGGGGTATTTGAGGAATTATGTATCAGGGCAACAAAAGGTGTGGATCAAATGGTTGCACTTGGGTGAGCATTGCTATAACACCACTTATCACATGTCGATCAGGATGACACCTTTCAAAGCTCTTTCTGGTTATGACGCCACAACCTTTGTGGATCGAGTATTTGAGGACAGTCGAGCACCCAAAGCCAAAGATTGGATTCAGGAGAGTCAGAACATCTTGCGAACTCTCAAAGATAACCTGCAAATGGCACAGAATCAGCAAAAGATGTACGCCGACAAGCATAGAGTAGAGCGCAGTTTCCAGGTGGGAGACTTGGTATACCTCCGCTTGCAACCATACAGGCAATCATCGTTGAAAATGAAAGGGGCAGAGAAATTGAAGCCACAATTCTATGGTCCCTACAAGATTTCGAGGCGAGTCGGGGAGGTAGCTTATGAGTTAGAGCTTCCAGAGGGGTGTAAGATACACAATGTCTTTCATGTTTCATGCCTCAAGAAGGCAATGGGACAACATGTTGTCATTTCTACAGAGCTACCACCATTGGATGAGGAGGGGCAGTTGATTCTAATTCCGAAGGAGGTATTGGAAACCAGAGAGCGGAAATTAAGGAACAGGAGCATTAAAGAGTACCTGATCAAATGGAAAAATCTACCTATCGAGGATGCTACTTGGGAAGGAGAGCAGTTATTGCAACATCCTGGATTATAGTTGCTTGAGGACAAGCAATCTCAGGCAAGGAGGACTGTAATGTCCCCGTTGGCCTAGGAAGCATAAGGGATGGTTCTGCTAGCCTAAATTGGTTCCCGTAGGCTAAGCCGGAGAAGTTACCTAAGGAACTCATCTTTTACCTAGGAAATGACTTTATAAAGTGAAAAAGGGAAAAGGGGGGACATGGGTCTTAGGCAAAATAAAGTCACTTAAAAATTATAAATTATGCAAGCATAAAGTGACTTTAAAAGAAAATTAAAAGTAAAGTGAGCGGGAAATAACTCAACGAAGAAATAAAAGAGGGGAAAAGAGGAGGCGCCCCTCATTCTTACACTCACTCGTTTGGAAATCGAATTTTGGAGAGCTCTTGAAGAAGAGACTAGGGTTTTGGAAACCCTTGAGCCTTTACTGGTTTCGGTGTTGGAACCATACACCCTAATCAAATCTGAGGAAGGAGTTGCTGCAGATTTCTTCATTGCATTCACTGGATCAACATTCTTCGTTTGGCATCAAGCTTTCATTGTGTAGAGGTCGATGGAACAAGGAGGACGAGTCTATGGGGAAGTGCAACTTGGGGGAGAGTGTTTTGCTGCAATAGAACCGAGCAAAGAGGGAGAAGCCGAGCTCTTTGTTGTCCTCACGATCTGTGTATGGAAAGAGGCCGAGTTTACCTTGAAGGGCGCAGTTCTGGAGTGGGGGAACTCTTTTCTTCTTGCGGAGGATATATCTCTTGGCTGGGCACATCTTCAAACAGTGAGGGGTACCCATTCGTGTGAATGAGATTGCTGGAGACTGAGATCTTCTATTGAACTGGGTGCATTACCTCTTCCTGGGAGTTGCTTCAACGCTGCCCTCTTCCACTGGTGTAGTCGACTGGGATTGGACACTGGCCAGCACCCATCTTGAGCGCCATTGTTGTTCATTAACTAGTCTACTCTCTGCTGTCCATAGAAGCTTACATATCAGAAGTTATCATTGCTGCCACACCAGTGTTCTACATCAAATCAGCTGCTACAAGAAAGTGCTACCTCAACAAATATCAGTTCATATACCTATCACTGGTATGTTAGTAAATTCGGTCAATATACTGATCTTCAAGGTACTGTGGGAGCCTCCAGTGACCACACAGAAGTCATAGTTGCTGTAATAAAGATCAGATCTGTCCTTGTAATTGCTGATTAGTCTGATTGCTGCTATCCATATAAATTGTGGAATTTTCTGTTATGTGTTTGGAGCTTATTATTGTGTTTGCTGGTCTACTTATTGAAGAAACAAGCCTTGGGTACTACATATTACATGTATAATTACCTCACATTCCATACACAACGGTGATTATCAGCAAACTAATTCTATGCAAGTATTGGTGTGGGAAAAACAATTGAAAGAAACCATTTCCAGCCTAACTGTTTGACAAAACTATACTCAGAAAATTCCATAAGTTAACACAGCAGTAAGAGAATTTACCCATTGAAGATAAAAAGGGATACTACAGTTTGTCGTTGGATTAGAGACGTCTTCTTGCCATTCTTCCTCTGGCAGCAATCTAGCTTCTGGCAAGTGGCTTGCTTCTCCCAGCAAGATGCCACACGATGGCCTTTCTTCCCACAAAATGAGCATACCATTGTGTACTGACAACTGGCAATGCTATAACCTTTCTTCCTACAACGATGACAAACAAGGGATGCCTTACCTGATGCATACCCACGGTTCTTCTTCTTCTTCTTCTTCTGGCTTATCTAATTGTTGCTTCTTCTGAGTGCAGGTGGAGGTGGAGTCTTTGAGCTCTTCTATCATTGCCCTTCTTCAATCCAACAGAAGAAGGTTGAGGTGGTAGTGGGTTGTGCCACCTTCATGTACTGTCTATTTTGATGAGTAGGTCAACTCTGTCATGTCTTCCACCTTCACAAAAGTAATCTTCATGGTCATGGGATTTTCCCCTTTTCCATCAAAACCTAGGCCTTCATGCTTGACCCATGGTGCAGCTACAATGGGGCTTAGGATGCCTTGTCTTCTCTTGCCTAGCCCTTGTCCATCATAGCCCATTTGCGTTAACAATCTAGAATCAATGCCTCTAGTATGCTTTTCAAAATCACCCAAGTGCTCTTGAGAAAGGTCTATGGAAGGTGAGCTTACCAGAGTTGTCTCAAACATGGTGTTGGCTTCGGCAGTGGCAATGGAATGTGGCCTTGCTTCCTAGTGCTCTTGGAAAGTTGCTTGGAGCTTTTCCAGGGCCTCCTCCTTCTCTGCTAGATCTTGTTGAAACTAAGTCTTCATCCGAGTGAGCCTATCCTCCTACCAGCTATCCATCTAGATGACCTTCTCTCCCAAGTGTACAAGCTAGACTCTACTCTTGTCCCGATCTATCATAACCGTAGTGAGGGAGTCTTAGCATTCTTCAAATTGCTTATGTAGCATTGGTAGCAGTCTTGTCGAACTCTCAAGGTTCTTCTCCATCTCTCTCATCCTCCGGTTAAACATTGGACATGTTTCTTCAAGTGCGTATTCTCTTCTTGAAGTTGAGCAATGATGGCCCTTGAGTCTTCCAACCTTTCTTTGTTTGCTTTAAAAATGTTGAGTCTGCGCTCTCTTCAAAGTTTTGGTAGCTACGTCACAGTCAAGTATTCAACTACTCTGATACCAATATGATCCGTAAACGAGGGTCTTATAGCCCACTCACTTCACCAACACAAATACTATGTGGAAATAACTTTTGATCTCTGTTTCTCTGCCCTATACAAAGATCTTTGTTCTCATAATGGCTACAAGGCTTTTTTGCTCTATGTAACCTGCACATCACACAAACAACCAACTGACGATGCAATAACCAAATGAACCTATGTTGTTCAATATGCCAATCGGGTCTTCTCACTCAAACAATGCAACTGAATTGTCTGGACGTACTCAAGTCCTATGGGTTATGGTCTTATTCTTTTCGACTAGTTTATGCAGTGCTCAACCTCCTTCTAAGTGTATTTTGGATTGGAAACCTTCCAACCACTAGGATCTACGGCTTTGTTACATTGTATGAAAATTTGCTCGGGGCTCTCTATACTAATCAATGCTTTCAGAGCCACCACTATGTTTTCTGGGAGACAAACTGCTCCATCTATACCCTAGATCAATCCCTTTTTGTAGCTTCAGATTTCTGATCAAGGCAACTTTATGTCAATAACTTGTATCACACGTGTAAGGACAACAACTCTTGTCACAAGAACTACACAGTGGAAACATAGCATTATGGAGGATCAACGAACAAAATTGTCAAAAGTGATTTTGCACCAGATAAGTGGGTAACATGACACATTAGACATTAAGTGTGAAGTTGCCAACTATTCGAGAGAGTAGCCCACAAAAGTGCCAGATGTCACATCGTCTAGTGGTGCAGCAATAGAAGCTCACTATTGTTATTGCAACCTTAAGAGCTTGCACACAAGTAGAACCCACCATTCCAACTCCCCTTGGCCTACCTGCCAATGAGTCTGAAGATGCGCCCAACACAGAACAGGCTACTAGCACTACATAGATTGTGGATAATCATGATGATGGGGATGACCTTTAGGATCAAAACAATGGCACCCTGATTGAACTAGAAATCCAAGAAGCCACAACTCTAAAGAAGGTCGAGGAGGTCACCTCTCCAAAAGAACTTTTAAGTACTTCTAGCCAACAACCTTGGGAACTTGATAATGCATCCACCATCCCTCAACAACAAAGTTTACCCAATTATGGCGCAGAAGGTGGTGAGTCGTGACAACCTAAAGAGGCCAACGGGGGTAGCAAGGCAACCGTCGGTGGAATCATCGAAGAACCCCAAAGACAAAGAAGCCAATGAGGAAATGTAGGATGTGACCAAAGGCCAATCTATTCAAAACTTTGCACCATTTGGTTGATTGACAAACAACCATTGCTTACCTTCACTCTCTAGCTCAAAATCCTAAGTACAACTAAGAGAAGTTTAGGGTTTTCCTACATAACTTCAATTTTGCCAAGGCCAATCTATTCAAAACGTTGCACCACTGTATTTGGTTGATCAACAGACGACCATCACTTACCTTCACTCTCTAGCTCAAAATCCTGAGTACAAGTAGGAGAAGCTTAGAGTCTGCCTACATAACTTCAATTTCGCCTAGTTGGGGGCACCTTCAAGACTGGGCGCTACTACAACATCAGAGGATCCAAAAGTTCATGGTTGAGTCGTGCATTCTATTCAGAGTGGTTTACCCCTCACTCACATGAACCCCACTATGCTTTTGCATTCACACACCTCTTCCTCAAAAGACATTCATCAAGTCTTTGCCTATGATCTATTGCAGACATTCCAATCGACAGGAAAAGCAAATGGTCACCATTAGCTAAAAATGGAGCAGGACAACTTTGACCTACATCAACAGAAGCAACAACTCCAAGTATAGCTAAACAAGACAAAATGAGAATGAAATACTTTGTGTCATAGCAAGCATACCCTTTTGGATGAGCTCAAAAAAGTCTGACAATGTTTCAAGTAGATGTCGCTTGTGACTTGTATCCCAAGCTAAAGATCCAGAGTTAGAAGATATGCCTGGTGATGAGAGACCCTCCACCTCTACAGATAAATTCCATACTTCTCTATTGTGGCTTAGGGAACAAAAGGACTTGTAGCTATAGTGTGACTTCGAATGTCGCTATGGTGATCTTAAGACATGAGAACTTATAAACCTAGTAGATTCCTTGGTCACTCAGCTTGAGCATCATAAAGCACAACTCGAAGTTATTAAAAAACAAACTAAGGCTATTCATTCCACCATCCAAAACTAGTTGGAGATTGTCAAGACCAAGGAACAACCTGCACATGACTTATAGATTCGGATGCAACAGTTGTAGCAAGAAGCTCATCGAATCATCAACCTCAAAAAATGGACTGAACTCCATGTCAAAATCCATAAGGTCGATGAGTAGTTGCATGCTCTATTCCAAGTGTCTTGAGTGGCGCAAGTACAAATTCGTCGGTTACGGCCAATCGCCACAGAGCATTATCAAAGCATTGCAAAACTGAATGTTGTCACTAACCTTGATTGGACTATAATGCACCAGACAAGACCGACCAAGCCAAATCATGAAAGACGCAAGACTTTGTAGCCAGAGCACACCTACTTTTATCCAAATGGTTCCCTAAAATCCAAACCTTTCAGGAATTCAAGTCCTAGGCACTAGAGATTGTTCCAACATTAGCCCCTTCATTTGAAGGGCAGTGTTGAGATTTGGATACCTTAGAAAGTGGTCCCCTTGTGTTTGTGAGCTTCTAAACACATGTGGGAAGTACTTTGTACCATGTACCATGTACCTTATGTCTAATTTCACTTTGACTTAGGAGATTTAAGTCAAAAGTGAAATTTGGTCATTTTAGCCTAAAATGACTATTAATTCACTTTGTGGGTGAATTGAGGGACATAAAGTGAAACTATGGAAACTTAAGTAAAGTGGGTTTTGAGTTGAGATTCTTTTGAAATGATCTCAACCATTGATTAGGGATGAGATAAGATGATCTCATCCACTCATACTTTAGGTTTCCTTATGCTTCCTTAAGGAGGGCACAAGGGCAAAGGAGAGGCTCATAATTCCTTGTTATATTCACCAAGAGAGTTGGGAGAGGAGCATGAGGATGAGGTTGGATGCATTGAGTGAGGAAAGCTTGGGCGCCCCCATTCATGGTGGTAGCTAGCAAGCTTAGTCCTTCATTTATTTGTGGAGCTAGTTCTTGCTAGGAGGAGGGCGCACTTGAGGAGGAGGGCGCACAGTTAGCAGGGAGGACTTGCATAGCTCAAATTGCAGTGAGGACAGTTTCAGTGGAGAGCTACAGCACAGATTCAGAGTACTATGGGAGGGTTTCTCCATCAGAGCTTTCAGTGGGCAGAGAGCTTCAGTTCAGTGGTTTTGGCAACTTGTGAGGAGGGTGCACCATCCTAGGGCGCATCTTCTTGGTTCAAGCTGCTATTGTATCAAGTTCATCTGTTTATTGTACTTGTTGTATTCCACCTTCTTTTCTCCACATATATACACTCATATTCCAAACTGGTTTTCCTTGGGGGGGTTTTATCCAGAGTCATGTTCACCAAAAATACCCGTGTTCATTTTCATGTATGCTAGTGTTTAGAACAACATTATTTCAGCTCTAAAAGATCTATAGGTGTGTTATATAGCTTATGGTATGCATGTGCTAACATCTTGTGACAAAAACTACATGCTAGAGCACCTTAATGGCCTATGTAACCGTAACAAAACAGCAAAGAAGTTACTGAACAGTTTGTTGTTGTAAAACAGCAGCAAACCCTTGTTTGACAGTTGAAACTTAGAGCCAACTTGAGGTCAAAGACAAACATAGTTGGCAGCTTGTTAGGACTTGGAAAATCTTCAGGCAGCAGCAGGGCACAAGTTCCAACACCAAGAAGAAAGAGGAGGTAGGTCGGAGTTGACTCAGGGGAAAGTTAACAAGTGTGGTCAGGCCCTGTTGGCTCCTTCATTTTGAGTTAAGAATGTGGTGGCACCTTGTTAGCAAGTGGCACCAAGTCTGCAAGGGATGTGACAGGAGAGGATGTTGATTTTGAGGATTCTGATACCAAGTTGCAGGCAGAATAAGGGAAGAGCAAATGGAGCAAAAGTAGAAAGGTCTATTGGATAGATCTTTAAGTGGTGTGTGTCAAAAGGGAATAAGTGGAAAAGAGTAAAGTCCATACTCGGGTAACCAATAGCGGAATAGTGTCTAGATACACAATCCGCCTAAGGGCAATGACTCTAAATTGTAAACGCTAAGGCCTGGGGTTTGGTTGATCACTATTAGACATGTCTGGTTTTTTGAGTGGTTCTAATCTCTCTAGTTTTTGGTAATTTGTATGTAGGGTTGGGCTTGACTATGGCTTGTATATATTGTCTTGCATAGTTAGGTTGTTAAGAAAACCTTGGGATGCTCAGCATCTGTTGGAGTCATGTATATGGTTTTGATGGAAATAAATGCAATGGTTACACTCTTTAAAATCTTGTTTATATGTCTATTTTATATGAATGATATCTATTTCCTATTAGTTATATCATGTGTTGCAATGAATGGGCTTGCATGGTTTGATATGTTGCATCATCAAGGAATAGAATAGATGGATATAATGGTAATGGAATCAACGTCAGAGTAGTTACATTTGCACCCTCTATCTGTTCTTCCATTGTTTTATGTTCTAACAATGTGTCTTAGGTGAGACCTCTCCTATAACAACGGCTTGATATGTCGGCACTAGACTACAACGCCTTTGTTGGACACCTAAGTGGACCCTTTTCTACATTTCAAGCCAATAGGTATGTCTCAGCAAGGGATGAGGCTAAGTGCAAGTCTAAGGCAATTTTAGCGACATGACAGTGTTGACACCTTTGCTCGAGCCAAAAAAAGAATGTGCTATACAATGCAGCCCACAACCAACATAAACAATTGTGACTGTCTTGCCACTGCACATGTTATGACTCAAGGGGGGCATATATATGGTTAAATGTATATGATACGACCCCAAGGGGGGGCATATATGGGGCTAAATGTACATGTAATGTGTAAATATATATGTAATAGAGTCGGCCTAATAGTAAAGGGGCCTCATATGTAGTTGTGAATAGGTGTATATAGAGATCATGTATTCATTATTGAGATGTGAATTCTATTGTATAAATGTAATTGGGTATTTGGAAGAGGTTATCCTATTATTTAAGGAGTTATTGTATAACTTATCTATCTTGGAGTCATGCTCCACACTCACATTGGTGTACAAGGTGTGTACTTCTGTTCTATTCTGATATTTTAAGCATTTGGTACATAACAGCACAAGAGCGTGGATTTGGTATAATTGTTAGAAGGTAACAATTCCAATGACTTCAGTCTCTACAGGTCAATCACATCCATACTCAATATTAACAAAATGGAATACTCTGTCGCATGAAAACCCAGTACAGACCCAAATGCACATGACAGTCTACACCAGTCACGAACAAAGCTAGTGTGATCATGCCTCGAGTCACCACACCAAAACTGATATGAGAAAAATTTTAAGTGGAGACCGTGATGATCAAAATTTTGTCAGCCGCTGGTGTGGACCTCTCAAGCCATGGTAAGAATGTGAATGCCTAATAAGTAGTGAGTTACATTTGAGCCCTGAGATTTAGCATCTCAAAATCAAATCAAATTCTTTGTAAGCCTTGGAACCAACTTATTCTTTAAAAGCATGTGAAGCAAAAGAAAGCTCACCTGTTCATCTTCTATCTCCTGGTAATGAGAAGCATGTTCCTTAGGAGCAATCCATGTCTCAAAGGGAAGTGAAGCTGCATAAGGAACAAATGCAATGAAATGTGCAGATTCTTCTATAAACCGGCACCTGGACTGTATCTCCCTGCTCAAACACTCACAGAGGTTGCATTTTCCTGTCCTGGTAAAGTACTCCCTTGCACTATTAAGCCTGCATTCCACATTAGTTGGGACAATGGGAAGGCCAATGATCTGACTGTGAGAATGCCTCATCGATGCTCCTGCTGTGACTCCATGATTTTTGAAAACCTGCCAAACATGCAATCATTTTTAGAACAATGGTCAATTTTAAATTTATTCCTGAGAGAAGCCAGGTACCTCAGAGTGGGATGGGAGATCCAAAAACACTTTGTGCATAAATAACGGTGCATTGAAATTAGGCAATGCATTGGTTGTTTGAATATGGACACTAGCACAGATTCATCTAAGACTCGGTTTGATATGCACCTCAAAGTTGTTCAGCTAAA
>ML788258.1:336044-347190 GCA_009831015.1 Picea engelmannii
ACATCAGATCCATCCATTGGTTCAAAAGGTATGTCTTATTTCTATGAATAGTTGGATTTTGATGTATGCATGAGGAATGACAATGGAGATTTGAGGATTCTCCCTAGAGAGACTAGTGGCTACATGGGATCTTTTGTATAAGTTAGATTTACAGAAATACAGTGCTGGTATATTTATCATTGATACTTCTTGTTGAGGCACAACTTGTATTTCTTGGCATATGGCTAAGACTTTTTATGGTACATGGTTGAGATCTTGTATTTATTGATGTATTGAGAAATTGAATATCAGAAAGGGGTTGATGACTAAGATCATGTGAGGGATATTATACTTGTTCATGATTACACATACCTATATGGCACATGACTAGAGAGAGACATACTTGCCTTGAGTAGAGGTTATGTATGAGGATGCATGCACAGGGTACAATTACAGTCTAGATACAGTGACAGGTTACAAATCTATGTGAAAGAAGTTACAGAGGGTCAAAAGTTTTCAAGTGAAAGGAAACCCTAGTTTCAGAAGGCATAAACGGGCTTCATAACAGATAGGGCACGTACATACACGGGTTGCATCACTACCAGTCGTGTATCTATTGTATTTTTGTATATACATGTTCAGCTCAGGAACGGTTTGATTACAGAGCAATTGTATAGATTGGATACATGGCAGTGGTACATGTTGATACAGTTGTACAACAATATATCTCATAGTGACAGGTTGATAGTGGTTCCATCATTCTACTTCTACTTCAGGGCGGTTGGACGGGGCAAGGATAGGTGGTTGTAGCCACCTTCCGGTTGTAACAGGAGAACATAGGGGGTTGTAGCCTCCTTCTAGTTGTAGCCAGAGAATTGGGGAGTTGGAGCTTCCCTCAAGTTGTAGCCTAAGAAACCAGGGGGTTGGAGCCTCCTTCCAGTTGCAGCTGGAAAACAAAGGAAGTTGGTGCTTCCAATGAATGTAATTCTTTAAGACATATAAGAAAAAACATTCTGTGGTTTTCTCCTGATTTGGGTTTCCACGTAAAACACTGGTGTACTGTGTATGTGTGTGATTGTTTATTTCTTATTGCTAATTATTGGATAATAATTCTACATTGATATAACATTTGAAGAAAAAGGATTATAATTACGTTATTATTGATTCACCCCCCTCTCTCAGTAATCCAACAAATATTCCCCTCATTTTAGTGATGGACAAGTCCAACACAAGGGAGACTTCTCGGGTGACCCTAGGGAGGTTGCGATGGGAGAGGGAAAGAGTTGAAGGAACCACCCCTATAGGTTGTGGTTGAAAGTTCTTGAGGCTTATAGGTCAATTAAAAGGTTGCCAACGTTGTGTACCTACAAAACAATGCTAGACAATCCAAACCAAGACAATATATGATGATATAAGCCTCAAGACAAGAACAGAATCAACAAGAAACCTTATTGTCCCAAAATTTCAACCATAAAAAATTATATATCCACAGTGACAGAGTTATAACAACTACAAATTACATCATCTAATCAACATATAATATTGGACAAATTAGTATGCAACTTAGAGATAATATTCCAATGCTTAAAACAATGAATTAGATGACAAAGAAGGTTGTTAAAATGAGTTATCAGCAAAATATTACGAAATCCTCAAGGTTGTAGGTTATTACTGCTACAGTAGTGATCCAGATTATGCTGAGAACGAAACGAGACAAAAACTAAAATATAGCAGAGAACACAAAAATACAGTGAAACCCAACTTCAATTAATGAATAAGATAAAAAAAACATTGTAGAACACAAACTCACAAAATGTGGTAGCTTATCTCTGAAAAGAAAGAGATGTTGGCTATGCTTCATTCACAACAAGATTTACATCACATTCCATTGCATGCTTAAAGGGCCTCCTTCACCTCAAATATATACGAGAGAGTGAGAGGAGAACAATTCCCATGATGCATGTGGGATAAATTGGACTAAGTTTATAAAATTTCATAGGCATGTAAAACACTAAGACTTCACGGGCGGTCACCCATCCCATCACTACTCTAGCCTGAGCATGCTTAACTGTGGATTTCTAATGGGATCCAGTGCATCAACACTATGTTGTAGGCATGTACATAAAACCACTAGGAAATCGTTACATGATGTCTGTAATTAACAAATGAAGATGACATTACATTCCATTCCCCATCAAAAGGATGAATATCATGGTTTATCAAAACCATAGGCTCGAACTATTGATTTAGTGGAAAAGGTGGATGGTCACTGAGATCCACCTGGATCAAGTATCAACTTTTAACCAACAAAATCAACAAGCAAGCCACCCAATAAATAGCCCTTGAAAAGTATATCAAAGTTCAATGCTTACATGCAAATTTCAGTGGGCAAAAGTGAAAAAAACTTATTGAGAAAGAGAGTCTATTGAAACCCTAATGGTTGTAGATTAATGTTTATTACAACAAACTAACCACTTGGTCAATCAAGACGCCCTTGGAGGACAAGAGAACCAAAAGCATATGAAATTTAAATCCAACTTGAACAATTCCAAAAGCTCAACTTTCATGTTTAATAATGCAATAATTAACAGTCTCCAATGCAAAGTATTAGTGCCTTGTTATTGAGTGAATGGAGTCTCTTCCTTAGCAGGAAAACTAAGCAAAGATGAAGAATAAATATTTGTTGAGAGTTAAATCGTTCTAAAACCCAACAACAATCATTCCAGATCGTCTAGCTTGAAAACCAAGATGAACTAGGGTTTGAAGTTTCTCTAGGGGTGTAAACCCTCTTAAATCTCAACTTTCACGTTTACTAATGCAATAATTAACAATCTCCAATGCAAAGTATTAGTGCCTTGTTATTGAGTGAATGGAGTCTCTTCCTTGGAAGGCAAACTAGACAAAGAGGAAGAAGAGATATTTGTTGAGAGTTAAACTGTTATAAAACCCAACAACAATCCTTCCATATCGTCTAGCTTGAAAACCAAGATGAACTAGGGTTTGAAGTTTCTCTAGTTGTGTAAACCCTCTTGCTTCCAAGAGAAATAAACCCTAGCTAAGCCTTGCAACAAGGGTGTAAATCCTCTTACTTCTTGTTGCAAACCTTATATCACTTCAATAGAAAAAGGAAATAAACCTTGGTGGAGGGTGTAAGCCCTTTTACTCCTCCTAGAGTTTGAGATATATTTCTCGAATTTAACAAGCAAAATGACAATAAATTGCAGAAATTACTCACCAAAATCCAAGAGATAGCATGCAAGAAACCCTTACTACCAATATATCATCCACAAATTGTCAAAGAAATACCACCAAGAGAAGTCGTTAGCCTTTAAAGCTCCAAAATAACAAGTGTTACATCCATTGTGACAAGAAAAGAGAGATAGTGAATTGCCCAAGGGGGGATGAAATTTTAGTCCAAGAGTATTTTTTCAAGTGATTAGTTATATCCAAATGAAAATGACTTTCCTCGTATTTATATGAGGAAACCCATGTCATAGTTTGTCCACTTTACAATTAAATCCATGATTTTAGGCTAAAACCTAAGTTACAATGCTTAATTAGCATATTCATTTGTTCTTTTGCTCACATAGGCTACACAATGATGAGACATAAGCCCATACAACTGTTCTCCAAGGTGGCACATGTGAATACAAGCCTGCAAAGGATAGGATGTCAAGCTAGGAAGGTGCCATGTCATCCCCATATCAAGCAAGAAGGTGGGGCTTCAAGCCCACAACACCACCAAGTGCACCAAAATGGCCAAACGTCCTCCCAAATGTGTGACGTCAAGTTCTCCAAGGATTTTAGGGTATAAGAAGGTGACGTCACCCTCTCTTCATGGTTTTGAGTCTTCATCATATGCTAGGGATGTCTCTCAAGGTGCAACGTTCATCATCTTAGGCCTCCAATGAGTGGGGCGCATCATCCATCCCATGGACTTTCAAGCCCTTATGAAGGTCCAAGTGGCTTAGTCCCTCCATGAATATATTTCATCGGGAAAGGTCCTGCAAAGACACGCAAATATGCCCTCTAAGGGTCCCAAGTCATATGTATCATGCCAAGTGTTGGTCCTAAGGTCTGTTGAAATTACTAAGACAACTGAGGGGGGAGGGGTGAATCAGTTGTTATTATGCTTAAACAATTTTAAGTCTATTAATACACTCTTAATATTTCTTCAAGTGATCATCAACATTATACAACATATGGAAAATAAATGTAATGAGTATCAGTCACTCATAAGGTATACACAAAGACAAATTTTCACGAGGAAACCCATAAAGGGAGAAAACCTCTTCTTCTTCGAAATGATAGACAGTCTTTTACGTTCTGTACATCATCTATAATTGAGCACCAACTCAATGTGAGGCTGCTACCTCTGTTTTACAAGTTGCAACTTGTTTGAGAGCATCGACTCTCTTGTTTCTCTAGCACCCACTAGAAGGAAGCACCAACTCCCCTAATGTTCCAGCACCAACTGGATGGAAGCACCAACTTCTAGTTACACAGGCTCCAATCTGTATAACAGAGAACACTTGTTCTCCCTTGCACCACCCTGCCACCCTGATTTCTATGGCTGCAACCAGATGGAAACTACAATTCCCTGTGTTCAAGATCCCACTTGAACCTCTGAGGACAACAGTCCTCCCTAGCACCTCCCAACCACCCTAAAATATAAATGAATAATTAAACAACCAATTACACAGATAAATCGATTCTTACCACTTCTTCTCTGTTCTGTAAATCTGGTCTTCTTCTAACTGTTCTGCAATTCTGCTCTGCTTCAACTTGTTCTGTCATTCTGCTCTGCTTCAAGTATTTTCCTCATCGGTTACTCTTCTCCAAGTTTTATCTCACACTGCGCATATTTTCAGTCTCACACTGCGCATCCTGTGATTTTCCCTTTCTTACAGTTTAATTCATTTTTCGTCCAGAACAACCAACCATGCACAGTCTGTATCTTTTTTCTTTTATGTACCACACCCACAACAATTACACTTCGCATATTCTTAGCCAAAAGAAAAACCATCTAAGCAACTGAAACGCCAACCGATCAGGAATCATGAATCAATTTTGCTAACTGATTTGTAAAAGATGAATTAATTGTGAGAGAGAACAGTAGCCCTCCAATCACATTCTATTTTATTTGCACCATTGGATGAACTTTATTAATCTTGCCTTTAAATCGGGTTTCGGCATTTCGGCATTCCTGTGGCCAAGTGTCTTGACACTTCATGTCACGATCTCTGAAACTCTGATACAGAGCTTTTCTGCGCTAGCTCCTTCCTCTATATGACCATGGCCATGAAAAAGCGCTTATGCATAAAGTGCTTTTCGCGAATTCGCATTTCGTGAATCTGGAGATGAGGCATCTCGACTCTCCAAGTCACGATCCTCGAAACTCCGAAATGGAGCTTATCTGAACTGACTCTTTCCCTTCTCGTGACCACCGACGGTGACCATAGGCTATGTCGAAAGGCGATTCATATTTCACAAGTTTATAAACTTCATCGAGTCTGATCGATGGCTGAAATCTCCATAGATCCGACGGTCCAGATCTTATCGCAATCTCGCATCTCGCGAGTTTCCACACCATGCTCCGTTGACTCCAAGTTAGCGACTTGTCCTATGATTCGACGATCCAGATCTGATCTTAATTCAATGGCTCAGATCATATCGCGATTTCGACGTTCTTGTGGTTATGTTTCTTGCCTCTCCAAGTCGCGATTCACAAAACTCCGAAATGCAGTCGGATCAATGGTCCATATCACATCTTGATCTGACGACTGCGGTTAAATCGCGATTTCGACATTCCTGTGGTATTGTTTCTTGCCTCTCCAAGTCGTGATTCGTGAAACTCCGAAATGGCATGGGATCAACGGTCCACTATCTCGATGAATCTACGGTCCAGATCTCATCGTGAATTCGCATCTCGCGATTCCTTCGATGGAGGTTCTTGTCACTCCAAGTTGCGATAGGCGAAACTCCGAAATGGGCTTAGATCAATGGTCCACGTATTTTGGTGTATTGACGGTCAGGATCTTTTCGTGATTTCGCAAGTCTTCATTGTGTTTGCATTGGGATTTTGAGATTTCTCAAACTCGCTTCACCTTGCACTTTTAAAGATCGTGTAGATTCTCCTAGATCCTACGATGGTCGATCCTCGCGCTTGGATCTAACGCCCGAGATCTATCCTCCATATCTGTGCACTCTTCTTGTCTACATTGAGATCTGACAATCATCGAAAATTCTGAATTGTTGATCCAACGATCACTGTTGTTGTTCCTCCCCCATTATCACTGCACTGTTGATCATGCTAATCTTTGCCAACGCTATTCTTGCCAACAATCCTCTGCACTATCTCTTCTGAGCTTATTCAAATATTCTCTGCAGCATCTTTTCATAATGCCCATCTATTACATACTTTCTGTACTCATGCCATCTTTATTGTTGTACTTGCCATCAATGACAAGCATTCGCTATCTGTTAAATATTTGCCAACAAGGTCTGCACCTGACTGCTAAAGGGCAAAGCTAGGCCACTTATAAGTTTAGAATGGTTGTTTCTTTTAATTTTTTGTTGGTTGGTCAAAGGGTTGTTCTACCAAGACAAAAGCAAGGTTGGGTTGGAAAAATGATATGGATCAGGGTCCTCCTTGGCTGGTAGCACACTAATGACAGACCAGTGAAATAATAGAAAACAAAGGGAAACAACAGACTACTCAATTAATAATCTACTGCAAGAAGTTCAATACTTAAAATATCATTTCAAGACATTAAACATGTATTAAAAACACAATTACTCCCACAGGTTGCAATAAAAACAAATCTTCACCAAAGCATTAGTTGTTTGACAAGTTGCATATCAATAAAAATAAGTTATACAATAGCTGAAAGGAAATGAAATGTACTTTGCACAAATAAAAAACTGTATTCAAGATAAGAATAAAAACACATGAATATTTGAATGAAACACTGTCATCAAGAGTATGTTCACTGGGCAGAGAGATTTAATCCATGCATAGAACAGGTCTTACCAGTCTGATGTAGTGTTATTCTTTCCAAAAACATCTGATCCTCAAAACATTCAAAGACCCGCTATTTAACAGAGTTGCAGAGGTTCTCGTCCTCAGGGGACTGAGACCTAATTTTAGGTAACTGTTTGTAGAACACATTATTAACTTCACTAAGACACTGAACTTAATAATAAAGAGTGGTTCTTATCACACACAGAAGACCACTCTTGTATCTAATCTAAGAAAATACTGGAATTAATCAACTAAAAATTACTATTGTCTCTGAGACAAAACTGATGCATGTGATGGAGGAACTGAATTGGCAGAAAATAGGCCTCAGAGTGACATAATAGACCTCCGTGTTGAGTAATGGCATGCCTGCGAGCTGTTGGAGGCCATTGGAGACAACTGGTTGCATGAGCAAATCTCTGCTTGAGGAAGAGGTAGTTTGCTGAAGTGTTCTGGAACCAATCTGCATCGACCTGTGACTAAGACTTAACTCTCTGTCTGTGTCTGAGCTTTTAGAAGCTAAGCGCACTCCATATCAACTGTAATTGACCCATCTCCCCACTTTCACTGTGATGACATGGTCATGAACAGGAAGACATGGAGGCGAGCGTCCAATAAGAAAATATGATGCGTGGAGGTGATAGGTGATATGGGGAGTAGTCGAGGGGAACAGGTGGCGAAAGTTGAGCGGTAGCAGGAGTGTGAGTGGAGGTGATGTGGTGATCTGATGTCATATAAGCATGTGATTGCAGAAGTTATCGAGGGTGGTTTGGGTCCACACTGCCTTTGGGCTCGTAATCCCCCACAAGTTTCCACGTACCTTTCCAACAATACCATGGTTCCAATTGCAGGACCACTTTGGAAAATTAACGTTCGAGTAGTTTACGTCCTCGCAATGCAGTGTGGTCATCGATCATGTCGCAATCCATGATTCGGGTGATATTCCTTCCTTACCTGCTGCAAGGATCAATGGTGTTGGTTGATTTGAGATCGACGGTCTGTAATTACTTTGGGAGTTCAGGCTTCGGGCCTTTTAAATGCAAAGTTCTTACCATCCTTCGGAGTGTCGTACTCCCGAAGTGAGAGATCTGCCTCCACGTGGCTTCTGGATCTGGACGGTCCAGGTTCACTGCGAGAGTTCGGGCTTCGAGAGTTTTCGTCTCCCTGCTCGTGCAATCCTCTGAAGTGCAATATGTCCAAAGTGGGAGATTTGTCGTCGCGTGTCCTCGTTGATGGACGATCCAGATTTTCTTCGGGACTTTGGGAGTTTATGAATGTTGTGCTCAAAAAGATCCTATAGTGGTACAGGCTGCGAAGTGACATGGTGTCCTGATGTCATATGGTGTCACGACTTCCGGTGTGTCATGGAAAGAAGGGTGACACGTGTCACGTGGAAATGGGCGAATGACACAACCAAACGACCTGGAATGAGTGTCACGTGTCATGATTGATGAGTGTGTTACGTGTCATGACTGATGAGTGCCACGCGCTTTGGCACTTCAGTCTTCGGAAGTTTTGGACTGTGAGGCATGAAGTTCTCCCGAAGCAGTATGAGCCCGAAGTGACATGGTAGTCTCTCGTTACTTCGGGACTTCGACAGTTTGACACTTAGGGTAATTGTTGCTCTAGTGCTTCACAAATCTCCCAGAGTGCTAAGTCTCTGAAGTGAAGGATATTCCTCCACATGTCCTTGCTGATGGATGGTCTAGATTCACTTCAGGACTTCGGGTGTTTGACACTTCAAGAGTTCGAGTAATTCTTTCTCTTCATGGGTTCTCTCTTGATGTTAAACCTCGTGCAATTTCGACACTCTGAATGCATGAAAACCACCAATCTAATTTTCCTGATGAATCTCCACCGTAGAAAGTTAACCTGTCTATTCCCACAATCTGAGCCCGAAATTGACCGCTTTGGATTGCTGCATTTTGTTCATGGTTGTTTCCTGTGCATACAAAGGCTTGGTTGACCTGCTGTGAGCTCAATCAATGGAAAACATGATGACAAGAATTCTGAACCAAATACAACATGTAATTATCCTTCAAGAAACAATAGCAACATAAATGCGCAAAGACTTAATCAAGAAAGAAACAGATAAGAACCAAGTCACTCAGTAATGGGAAACTGACTTAATCAACATGAAGAGGAAAAATTCAACGAAGGCATAGGGAAAGGAGAGAGGAGAGGTAGGGGTGCAGACCTAGGTTACAACATTGGCTCCAAATGGGGATAGCTCATCCCTGTGAGGTGCTAAGAACTGTAGATCGGTGCCTTGAGATTAAATAATTGCTCTTACCTCCCATTTCTTACCTCTGTTTGTCTTCCAGCCCTATGTTATCTTCTATTGTGTCTCAGCCATGCATTTTATTGAATTAAAAACCGAGACTACACCCAAATGCCTTTGTTGGGCTATGGAGTCTTTACTGAAACTTGAAACTGCAGCTAAACCCTAGTGCCTTTGTTGGGCTATGGATTCGATTATTCAAACAAGCTACTGAAAACCAACATACTGAAAAACAATCTGTGAAATAAAAATTAAAATGCTCGAACTACGAGCTTATTCTCCTACTCTTATTTGTTAAAACTTTCTACTCGGGTATACGTAGATTTCCATAGTAACCATTCAAGCATTTGATCTACCAACTGGATTTCTTGAACCTGCTTTGTGGAAATAAAAATTTGAAAATGGAATGACAACTTGTTCTGAATATGAATCCCACACTTAGAGTGAAACCATGATAGAGGATTAAAAATAATAAAATCCTCTAAGTATGCAGCCATCGGATCATAAAAATCATGACCGGTTACCTCTGTATTGATAGTAAAGTCATGTGTTTTCTTCTCCAAATGGATAGATTTCCCTTATGAAAAATTTGCTTCCATAGAAACATTGACATCCTCATTTTTGAGACCCAAAAATGGAACAAGAAAATGTTGCAATCTGTTTCCAATATCAATTTCGCCTTTTAAGTTTAGAGTGGCAATTCCATCACTACTAGAAGCATTTGAGGCAATGGAAAATGCAACTATAGTATTGCTTCCGACATCTACAGTTATGTTTTCACAAGCATCCTGATCTTCATAAAAGTTTTGAGCAACAAATTTACATTGCAGTTGTTGATTATTTTCTTGTGCATAACTGTCTTCGACAGCTTTCAAAGCAAAGGCATCATAAAAATCAGAGGGCAGTCGGTTACTTCCATTTATTCTAGGAGTAGGAACAACTGGTGTAGTGAGGGTGTCATTTGATGAGAAAGAAATGTTCAACTGCTCCTATAGGTCTTCCTCTTTTTCTTGACCAAAATTTAAACACATATAATTATGACAGTCATCGTAAGTCAAGAATGTGAGCTGATCCCCGATATTTATAGTCAGATGTTGAGGGGAAGCAACTTGTTGTTTGGAAAATTGATCATCGTTCTCTACAAAAACTTCATGAAAGTCATCATTAGCAAACTCACCCCTCTGCTCAGAACTAAGAAAAGGTTCACCTGTACATGTAAATCCATCCTTGTGATAATCATCAATATACTTAGTTTCAAGAATAGAAAAAACTAATTTATTAGCTTCAGGATCCGAGAAAGAATAAAAATCTAAAAGTGATGCATTAGTATGTTGAAAATAAGAACCCGGATCATATTTCTGTTGTCCATATTCTTCCTTGGATTCCTCTGTATCCAAATATGATTTCTTCTACTCATAAACTCGTTCATGTTCCAAATCTCCGTCCCAAACTCGATTTGAGAGCCCTCCACAAGCTCATATATTGTCCTTAATCTCCTCTACATCAGTGAACATCTGTTGCAATGATGATGACTGTTGGTTGTGGAGCCTGATTATCTTCCTGATGCAGAGGTCCTTTGCTTTCAGCCGTGTCTATACCCCATGAAGTATTTACACCCCAGAAGTATGTACACTCTTCCACGCGGGGGAGTGCAGAGGGGGGGTACCCCCTCTGCGAGGTCCGGGGGGTCCATCCCCCCGGCCGGGGGGTCTGGGGGCAAGCGGGCGAAGCCCCCGAAGAAAAAATTGCCTTATAAAAGTATATTGTAATTTCATTGTAAATCTGGACTGTTCATTATAAGGTCGCAGATCTAACGGTAGAGATTATGTTAGGGTTTTTGCCCTAGAAGGCAACCCTCTTTTATG
>ML788258.1:356454-377111 GCA_009831015.1 Picea engelmannii
AATAAGGTTAACTTAAAGTCAAGAAGTCGGATAAATCTCAAAACCGTTCATTTATTAGACGTGGATTTGGAGCATTCCAAGGAATCCTTGTCAAATCATGACTATCCAAACCACGAGTCATGACTATACATTATATATTTATACTTATATAAAGTGTACATATTTAAAAATAATAAAACTAATAGTAATAATAAGTTTTATATCGGAAGTTAGTATGAAGTGGGAAAAGGATATGACTATATCTTGAAATTATACATTTAAAAAAAGGTACCTTTTAACATTCAAGTTTTAAAAGGTGTTCAACAAAATTTCAAATCGAAGTATTAAAAATAAAGTAAAGAAGTATTATTATCCTAACGAGTATAAAAGGGTTCGTCAACGAAAATTTTAATTCTCAAAGAAGTCATTGAAAAATTAAAAGATATTGAAGTATTTTTTATATAAAGAAAAATAGATAAAAAATTATTTTTTTTCTAAAGATTTTAATATTCCAAGTGAGGAAAGGGATATTATAAAAACAAGTGAAATTAGCAGTAAAGTTGCTTATACCTACCTGTTAGAAATGTTTTAATATTTTAGTTTTATGTAATCCAAAATGAAAGTTATAATAATTATGAAACTCTTAATGTATTATTTATAAGTAACCTAAAACTAAAATAAAAATGACTATTTTAATAGTCAAATGAAAATTTACCTTTTCAAGAGAAGTATAATATTATTATGACATTAAAGAAAATCTATTATAATAATTGTAACTCTAAAATATTTAAAAATACAATATTTACAATATTAAGATATAATATTTGAAATGTAAAATATCAAAAAATAATATTAATAAAATTGAGATATTTAAGACTAAGAAAAATGATATTACTATAATATTACTATGACATTAAATAAAATAATGTTGTTATAATAAGTCAAAATATATTTGAAAATTTGAAATTTAAATATTGTATTGTAAAAAAACTATTATTATTATTAAAATACAAGAATATTTTGAAACAATAAACTAAAATATTGTATTCTAAATAAAATTAATAGTGGATTATAATTTTTGCAAGGGAAATAAAAATACTATAAGGATATCCTAGCAAAAATTGTAATTGAACTTATAAAGAAAAAATTGTAAGTGAAACTTTAAGGTTATATCATTATCTAAACTTAATATTTAATATGATGATGATGATGATGATTAACGTCCACTAAGATCGAATTGGTCTATCGGACCTTAAGAGGGTAAGTGATTACTTGTGATTCTTTAGAATTTTGTTTATGTGCTTGAAAAGCATTAAGAGAAGCTTTCCAAGATCACCATACTTTTGTTGAGTCAAGAGGTTAGGAAGGTTGGTAGTGTGATAAATATTTTGAAAATGAGATCTAATATGGGTATAGGCTGGACAATCTAAGAGAAAGTGCTTTTCATCTTCAACCTTCTTAGTGTCACAAAGGTAACACAATCTTTCATCCCATGGCATTTTAGGAATTGACCAACGCCCAGTTTCACTATGGAGCTCGTGAGAATTTGTTCTTATCTTAACAATGCTTATTTTTTTCTTTACGCTTGGCAAAACAGATAGATAATTTTGATCTTCTAGATTAGGGTTGATTACATCTTTATAATACCTTAATTTTATTTTTTCCTCTAACTCTTTATCACACCACATTTTCTCCTTGAATTTTGATTTTATGTTTTTTTTAATAGTATCTTTATTCTGCAAAATGGTTTCTGCCATGATTCCCCAATAGCTTAGCCAAGACCGGACGTCTTTATGCCATCCTCGCTTGAGTCGATGGTGGTTATAACTTGATTTTGAAGCATTTTTAGGTAGCCTCTTGTCTTCCATGTTGTTTAACTTATTCTTATACATTAGGTATCTAGTCATAGCCATGCTCTCAATGAGGGAGAGGCTTAATTCTAAGAGGAGGATGGGATAGGGTGTATTTCCTTTAATTTTGAGACTATAGGTTATAAAATTCTTTTGTATTTGATCTATCTTTCTCCAGGATTCACGAGAGATACTACAACCCCAGACTTCACATCCATAAAGAATAACATGTGTAACAAGAGTCTCAAAGAGGAGTTTATTCTTATCCCAACTCCAAATATCCACTGATTTACAATTGTTTTCAAGTCCATAATAAACTTTCCATCCCCCAATAATCATTTTCTCAATGTTATAATTCCAATTGAGCTTGTGGTGAATATCAATTCCAAGATATTTGTATGAAGTCACTTCCTCCAAGTTGTTGTTGTCATATACAAAGGTATCATAAGGGATCTTATTGGATTTAATAATCATGACCTTAGTCTTATCAGTATTAACAGTGATACCCATATTGGAGCAAAAATCCTTGAGGATTCTTAGTTGGTTTTCAAGATCACGGGGACACCTTTCCATAAGAACGATATCATCGTCACAAAAAATAAGATTGATGACTATACCAGTGAGAGTAGGGCTGACACAACCTGCTTTTTCCAAGCATTCTTCTAACTTGTCAATGTATATGCCAAAAAGGGTAGGGGACAAGGGACAACCTTATTTGACTCCGATATTGCAGTTAATCTCTTTTGACCAGCCCTTAGTGTTTTTAAATTTAGCAATAACATTCTCATACATCCTTATTGCAACAACCCTCAACTCGAGATGGACTTTATCTCTTCCAACCTATTCCAAAGGTTTTTCCTAGCAACCATGTCAAAAGCTTTTCTAAAGTCAACAAAACACCAAAAAAGATTGGTTTTAGTATTGTGGAACTCCTCTACAATGATCCTAAAGGTAACAAGATGGTCCACGGTTGAATGATATCTCCTAAACCCGGCCTGGCCTTTAGCTCTTTTACCGTGACTTTCTAGCCAAAGACTAAGCTTCTTTTCCAAAATAATTCCATAAAGCTTGGCTAAAATCGGGCTAATCATAATGGTCCTATAATTAGAGGGAATGTTTCTATCCCCATTTTTAAAAATAGGAACACTGAGGCTTTGCGTCCAGGGTTTAAGGAAGCCTTGCTTGTCTGTTAAATTGAAGAGCTTATGTATGTGAGGGATAAGGATTGGCCGTTTGATTTTAAAATTTTCAACTTGGTAGCCTTTAATGTCCTTAGCTTTCCCATTTGCGAGCCGCTTAACCTCGAACTCTATGTCATCTAAAGAAAAAACTTCTTCCTTTGTAGGGACAATAGGAATGGTGTCCATGGAATTAGGAAACTTGTAAAGACTTTTAAGGTAGGAATTCCAGGTCCTTAAGGGAATTCTATTATTTTCTTTAGTATTGTGTTTTAGAATTTGGCTCCAGAACTTCTTAGGATCCAACTTATATAGTTGTGAAAGTTGCTCTTGCCTTTTATTTTTTAACTTTTTTTTATTTTTTTTTGTAACTAGGGGAATCGGTAACAATGACAGTATCGTACTCGCGTGACACGGGGTTGAATCCTGTCGGCTGCCTTATAACCCCTAGGGAGGAATCGCACCGCCCGCAAGCACGCCCTTCAGATAAATCGGGGTGAGAATCGACCTTGAGACCTCTTTTTACATATTTGCTTCCATTTACACGACACTTGCCAATCGGTCTACACCCCTGTGAGCTGCCCTTGCCTTTTATTGATATAATATCTTTTTTTCCTTTTAATTAGGGCTTTGTACGTATTGATCTTATCGATTTTTAAGGACTCATTAGAATCATCCCTAATGGATTTCGTAGAAATTTTACATTCTTTATCATACCAAGGGTTGATCGTTCTATTATTCTTTTTATAGGACACCTCGAAAGAGAACTTGTTAATAGAAGTGGAAAGGGTAGTTGTAAAATTATGATAGAGTTCTTCAATGTTGTCCTTATAAGTTAGGAGGCTTAATTTACTATTTAAATCCTTTAAGAAAATGTTAACTTTAATTTTGTCAAAGCGCAAATTCCTTTGATTATCATAATTCTCTTCAATGGTGCTCCTATGCACTAAATTTTTTAGAGTTAGGGTTAAAGGTTTATGATCAGAGTCAGGCTCATGGTCATTTAAAAGCTCAAAAGTTGCTATTTGGTTGGAAATGGGGATATCATATATCACATAATCTACAACACTACTACCTAGCCCATGAATACAGGTCATCTAGTTGGAGTGTGGCCACTTCATTACTCCATTGCAAATTATTAGGTCTCGAGAGTTGCAGAGTTTGATCAACTTGGTACCAAACAAATTCTCAATTAGGTCTTCAAAGCTTCTTTTGTAGCTATTAGATAAAACAAGGTCCTCATCTAGCTATAAAGGATCATGGTTGGGGTCATTACTTAAAAGAGTAGCTTGTTTAGTTGCAATCCTAGCATTAAAGTCTCCTAGCACGAGGATATTACCTTCATTTTTCAAATTATAAATATCTTGTTCTAAATTATTATAGGGACAATTTTTATCTAGATTATTTTTCTTATAAAAAGTAGAATTAATAGGTGCAAAATAACAAATTGCTATATACATCTTCTTAGCATTGGTGTTTGAAATTTCTATCCAAATGTATTGATTAAGAGGGTCAATCTTATGATGTTGAATGTGAGGAGAAATGTTCTTTCTAATATAACAAGCTATGCCTCCTATCCCTCTATGGTGGGATTTTTTGTTCCATGTCGACCACAAGAAAAATCCTTCCATGTTAGGGACCTTAGACTCCTCATGCTCCCATGTTTCAACTAGATAGATAATATCAATATCACTCGGGATCCAACTTATCATAGGACCTTTGCACCATGGAAAGCCACGACAATTCCAAAAAAGGATCATGAGTGTCCCAAATTCCTATTTATTATTATCCTTTTGGTCTTTATCCCTAACAATAGCTTTTCGATTTCTAATTATTGTCCATTTTCCTTCTTTCCTGGCTTCTTTTACCGTTTGAACTTCCTTCCTTAATTTAGCTTGGTCTTTAGGAATGAGGTCTTCATTTATAAATATTCCTGACCCTTTTAAGCTCAGAGATTTACTAAGTATGCTATATTTATGGTCATTACAACTTACTTTGACACAGATCAACCTATCTTTGTGATCAATTATTTTTCCTAGCCTCCTTGCTTCTATGAGGTAATTGTATCAATTTGTGATTTGTTTTTTAATTATTCTTTTACTATTACTAGCGTATCCTCCTCTTGTTGTTCTTTTATACCAAAAATTATGAGGTTCAAGGCTCTTTTGTTACACTCATGGTCCAGTTCGATTAGCTTATTATATAGAAAAACAAAAAAAATATAGACACAATATTTACATATAAATAAAAATAGTGTAAATATGATATTTATAAATAAATATTTTTACAACACAGATATAAATATCAAAATTATTAATTTTGAAATTAACATAAATTTACACTAATAGAAAAAAAGAAAATGTGTACTAAAACACATTTTAATCAAAATATATTTACAAATTTCTTTATTCAATTTTAAAATAAATAATACACCCTACTTTTTTAGATACAATACAATATTTATAAATATAATTCATATATATATATTTACTATGTTGAAATTCATTAAATAATAATAGGTCACATTTTCTAAAAACATGTCAAATACAACATTCTCGTGTGATAAGGGTTTAATGTACATTAAAATTTTTAATGTCAACTAGAGCATTAAAGTATAGATGAAGACTTGTTATTATTTTTTATAGTGTTTTAGAACAATAAAATATAGATAAAGATTTTTTATTATTTGTTATAATGTTTTAATAAATTGTTGATCATATTTAATAATTATAATTAAAATGTTTTAGAAAAAAATATGTTGAATTTTTAATGTATTCAAACTGGGGTTTGACCAACAATTAATAATCGAGTACCGCTTGTCATCGCCTCCAACCATCAACAATCAATAACCGAGGATCGATAAGCCTCAAGACGAGGGGATACATAATGCCATATCGACCTTTTATTATTATTATACATGGAGAGTTCAATTACTACCTAGTGCTTTAGAGGTAAGTTCGTGTATGATGAAACCCCGACGGTACTCATGTCTCTTCCCAATTAACTATCACAAGTACGCATAGCAGAGCTATAGTAACTAAGGACCACGTGTCAATTTTAAGTATTTTTTTAATTTTTGTATTATTATTTTTATTGTAAATGTCACGTCCAAGTAGGGTAAATTAGTCACATCAATGGTTTTCACCAATAAAAAATCATTAATAACGATTTAAAAAAAATAAAAATTATTTTTTTATTTTGCAAAAATTCAATTTAATACAAAATTTATCTGCAACTTTATAAAAACTTTTGAAATCTTAAAAAAAATGATTTAAGTCAATTGCCTTTGACTGCCAATCGATTGATATATATCCCACCGGAGGCAGGTATAATAATCACAGGGCCATTTCAAACATTAAAAAGTGGACAATTCTAAAATGAAGGAAGGAAGATTTTCTTATGAAGGTAGTTACATTTCAGGTTGTGGATTATTTACACTAAACAAGAGTATGCAAGGAACAAGATTAATATTGTTATCAATGAAAGACATAAGGAACATTACATTAATATCAATTTGGAAAATCAATTATTAATTCCAGATCCGAACATAATTGAAAAGGAAGATATTTTTTGCAGGAAACGATATGAAATTAAGGAGTTATAAGTGATAATTGAAGACTACGAATATATATCTCAATTTGATGTTACAACTATGTATACAAAAGATATTGACATAATTCTCGGGTTACCCTAGTTTAAAAAGCTCGGTACATTCATCTTAAATATAGAGAAAAAGTTTGTGATGTTTCCCTATAAGAAGAAGATGTTGACACTTCAAGACATTACTATGAAGTCAGATTCAATAGCACCTTCATCAAAAGACCTGAAAGACATCTCAAAGGTGGTCCTTCAAGAAGATCAACAGTCAATATCAAGGATGCAAAAAGAATTTGACGAAGTTATCACGGATAAAAACAAAGAGATTTATCGCTTAAATATCAGAGTAGAAAATTACTCACACAAATCAGTAAAACAAAGAAGCAATGCAATAAAAAATTAGAACAAGAAAAGGACAATCTTGAGAAGAGCCTATAAGAAAAAAAAAAAATGAAGAAAATTCTCGTTTGAAGAACATTAATCAAAGGTTACTTGAGCAAATCAGAAAGTTGAAAGAGGGGGAAGCAAAGAAAAAAGACATGAACAAAGTCAACAAATCATTAAATGAAGAACTTGCACATTCAAAAAATCATAATCAAAACCTACTTACGTAAATAAAAAAGCTTAAGAATGATAAGAAGTCTCTAGAAAACAAGTTAGAACTTCTTATAGAAAAGGAAGCATTGAAGATTTCAGATGAACAAATCCAAGTTATGGAAAATGGAACAATTACAGATCCAATCCACGTCACAGCTCAAGAAGCTTCAAAGTCAACTAAAAAAAAGACATATTTAGATATTGGAGTACAAACCATGGAAGTTTCGAGTGTAGATCCAACAATCAACAAAACAACATCAGTTAATGAAGAATATACAATACCCATCGTAAATCGAGGAAACATTGCACGTATGGTAAGGGAAAACCATGCTACGAGAAATCCTTATAAAAAACCCAATCATAAAAGCAGATATCTTAAATAGACAGAGAATTAATATTACTTAGCTCAAGAACAACTAATTTATCGTCCGAAAATATAGATACCAACGCAATTAAGTCTCATGATAACTATTTATTGTGGAAGTGCAACATTCCGCAAAAAGAATGAATTAGGATAGTTAGATCATTTTACGATTTAATTTTTTTTTTCAACACTCAAAGGTTCAAATCGTCTTGTATCATCAATTATGACGGCTGTGAGAATAAAGAATGATGCAAAGACATTACAAGCCAAATAAAAGTACATCCAGTCTTTCCATCACTATGCTTTAAGGACAAAGCATTTCAAAAGGGAAAGGCAATGTTATGAACTCAAATATACATATAAATAGGTATAAATAGATAATAATTAAATAATAATGATAATTAATTCTCAATAACTAAAATATGTTATGAAGAGACACCTTCCTGATGAAAGATCATGTCTCTTATGAAAGGGCACCCTTGCCTGGGTGTATATACAACACTCATTTCTCATTTGTCACCATCTCATATTCATATTCTTATTCAATATACATTTTATTATCCTAAATGGATTTCTTCATATTCACAGTATTTGGGTATTTCATGTATGAACCAAGTTGGTTCACCACAAAATCCAAGATTGGAGATAACCTCACCAATGGGTGGAGAGTGAGATATAAAACATGAAGGACCATGTTGTGATTTTTAGATTCCTCCATTGGTGACCCTTTGAGAAAACCCTCTAGTGATGTATCATTGTTAAAAGGCATAAAACACCCTATAGAACTAAAGCTTTATGCCAAAGGGCTCTTTATTATAATCTTGTCACAGTCAAAACAAGGAGAGAAGATCTTTGAAGGAGGACCATAATTTTTGAACTCCTCTACCCTTTGCATGTGACTCAATAGAAAAGTTTAATCTCGTATGGGATGACTTTTCTAAAGCTATGGTATGCATTTGACTCTTTTCTCGTCTAATCTTGGAATTCTAGGACAAGGGAATTATTGTAAGATATTGATAATTATTTTGACACGTTGATCAAATATTTGGAGATATGCCCCAAGGGGTTATCTCTATTGGTTGCCATCAATATTGTTGGGATTTTCCCTAGTTTCATGCTAGAAAATGTCTAGTTCAAATCCCCCAAGTGAGGTGCACTAGTCTACGTCAATGAGTTTTTACTAGGATGCCACCAGATATGTGAGGAAGCGTCCCTTGGGTTTCCTTGTGATATTTTCTTTGGAATAAGTACACATATTTGGAGATAAGAAAACAAGTACTCGTCATATGATAGGATATGTGTGTTGATGAACCTTTCAAATCTCTCACTAGAGTCGATAATATTAGAGTATCAAGATGAATAAAGGGTGCAAGAGATAATGAGAAAATCCCTTTTGATGCGGGACCTACCATAGGGATGAGCACCTAATGAGGCACCATCCACTAAACTAGTAGATTGATCGAGGTAAAAAACTAGGTGCAAAAGTTTTCCAAGAAGTAAAACAAAAATGCAAATAGGGGGAAAAAGGAAAGAAAGGTAGTTGAGCAAGAAACTACTACAAAAAATCCGAAGCCTTTAAGAGGTTGCATTAGGAAAGGGAACCTTTTGTTGACTATTTTTCGTCACAAGGGAAGATGATCAAAGCTTACGGGAATCCATACAATCATCAAGGAACGTCATCCTTCATTTTATAGAGGTGGTACTCCTCTTTTAAATTCAAGGATAACATCAAAAAATAAACAAGGTTTTTGACATAACCAAGATAATCACTCAAACATGCATTCTTGCTTGAGAAAGGACCAAGTAATTAACAACCATTTCAAAATGTGTAAGATATTAAAAAAATAACTTTTTCTCAACCTCAAATATTCTTTCTTCCAACATTTATGATGAAAGGACACCATGGACCAAAGCCGACATAAAGAAGTCTATAAGGTAGAATGCTCTTGCAACAAATGCTACATTGGGGAAATTGGACGATCATTTCACATGAGGATTAAAGAGCACATAGCTAATATCAAGAATGCATGCACATGCACCTCAACATTAGTCGAGCATTCTAATTAAACCAAAGACCATGTGTTCCTTGAAGACACCAAAATCCTGGGCAAAGAGGATGACTACTTCAAACATAGAATCAAAGAAGCTATTGAAATCATTAAACACCTTAACAACCTTAACAGGGATGGGGGTCTGGAGATCAATGAAAATTGGCTTTCGTTGATTTGCAATACAAGAACCAGGTAGTATGAACATGTTTTATCTCATATCTTTCCTTATCTCCTTCATGTGTTGGTCTTTCCCTTCCTTTTGTTTGTCAAGTTTGCTCTTGTAGTTGTTAGTGTTTCTTTGATTCTTTTTTGTGTTAACTTTGACTCTTTCTCTTTCTTTTAATTTTGCTTGATACTCTAGTCATTTTGTTTGTGTATGTTGATTGAGGTTTTTGTTTTTTTTTCTTTCTTCTCTTCTTGATTTTCTTTTCTTTGTTATTTCTTCTTTTTTATCTTGTTTTTATATTTTTTTCCAAAGAAAAAAACCATGTATTTGATATTTCAATAGGAAATCAAAATACACATAAGCTATCCTTTTGACTCAATTCATCTTCTCTGATACTAACCTAGACATATACATTTCATCTTCCAAAAGAGATCCATGCATGATTCGTACATATCCATACACAATCAATCTAAGAAAACTAACATAACCAAAATTGGATTTAACCTCCAATAAAACATAAGTCTATATCTACCCCAAGACCTATCAACCAAACATCAAAACATAGATAATTGAATATTTTCCAGCATGGCATTGTCCTTGTATTCATGTTCCACAAGGAGTCCTTTTTATATTGTAATTCCTTCTTTTGACAACAAATCCACTTTTTTTTATTAAACTCCCTATAGATATGGACAAAGGAGACCTCCTTGAACATATTTTTTTTCTCCAAGCATAATGTCATGATTGGATCCAAGACCGGATTTATAATATGAAATTTTCCATTAGCCCAATCCATCAACAGTTTTGAATCTCCAAGAACGTGCAAACACCTAATATTTTTGTCAGGTGTCACTTTCATCAGTATCCAGAGGGCATATAATTCATCCCTATTATTTGTTCTAAGTCCCACCCTATTTGTTAAGGAGAAGAAATGGGAATGATCTAAGAAGAGAATGACTCCATCCCACACATTCTGTGAGAGCCTTGACATACTCCATCAAATAAGCCCCAAGGATTTTTGAAATCGATATTGGGCTCATGTAGTACCCTTTTGGATTTATAATTTGATGTTTTCCAGCCTTCCCCAAAGGAGAGTTTAATTTGGAGAATTAGTCGTTCTAATTGAACCTCTAATCCCTGAAAAAGCATCTTATTTCTCGATAACCAACTTCCCCATAAAACATAACAAGGTAGAGCTTTGAAGGATAAGGTAGACTTATATTAAAACCAATATTCCATACATTCTAGTAAGGTCTCTTTATTCCAATTGATTTTCATATTATAGTTATGGATAATCTCCTTCTAGAAAGTCTTTGTAAAAGAACAACTTACAAAAATATGATCAACGGACTCACTTGCATTTTTACACATAATGCACCAACCAGACCTTACCCAGTTCCTCTTTTGTCCATTATCCCAAGTTAGTATTTTATTTACCAAGGCAAGCCAAAGGAAAATTTCGATCTTTAAAGGACTTTCAAGCTTACACACCACCTTCCACCACCACTGGCATTCTTCACTTAAGTCCTTCCCAATTTTACCTTCATATCCAATCTTGGTTGTCAACACCCCTGTGGCTTTGTTTCGAGACCATATTATCTCATTTTCTTGATCATTAAGGCAGACAACACTATGTTTTAAAATATGTGTGTACTCTTTCCATTATGCTTCCAGGCCTTCTTGGAGATCCAATTCCTTTGTTGTTTTCCAATTTTGGATCCCAACTTCTTGTACCACAAAACCTGATGCATCCTTCAAACTCTAAATTCCTTTCTTATGGAGGGGTTCTGAGAACTTATTGTTCCCACTACATCTGGTCCAAGGATTCATTTGTGTCTTCATTGTGTTGCTTCTCCAAATCTTCCATGCTACCCAATTACCCAAGATATCAAAATATTTCACCAAACCTTTCCATACATTTGAGGCTCCTTTGAAATACTTTCGTAACTATCAAATCCAATCCTATGAATCTCCATTGTCAATATACTTTGCCTTCATAACTTTTCCCCACGACCCATTATTGAAGAGAAGCCTCCATAGACTCTGAGCAACTAGATCCTGGCTGAAGACAAAGATATTCTCCAATCCCTATCCTTCGTACTTCTTTAGTTTAGCTATCTTAATCCATTTTACAAGTGGAATTCCTTCCACTTCTCTTTTGTCTATCCAAAAAAAACCATAACACTTTTTCCTAATCCTATCCAAAATCCATTTTGGGACATGATCTATCAATACCTAGTAGACTAGTGTTGGGTTAGATCTCCCTTCTACTTCCTCTTGGGTTGACCCAGGTTCAGATCTGAATAGGTTTCCAACAAAACCCTCTAAAACTATTGGCCCTCCTGGTAAACCAGAAGGCAACACTGCACGTAGAGCACACAACGCAGTCTCACCCAAGATAGCTCTATGGGTGATTACAATGCTCAAGTGCTTGCAGTATATGAATGGGTGGGGATATGGGGTTGTATTCTATCTTCTTCATGCATTAATCTTGTTATTCATTCAAATATTTCTAGGATTCAATCATCTTTAGGCTCATGCGTGCATTCTAATACATCTAGTTAATCATTCTTAAGATAACCATTAACAGGAAGTAAGAATTCAATAAGCATCACGTATAACACAGGTTTTACCATGGTTCACCCCATCCTGGGCTACGTCCACAAAGATTTGGCTTCTCTGCTCTTTTATTTAATCTGGTGCAAAATCTAGTGATCCGCACATTACATATTCAATCATACAACCCTTATGAGGTTAAGGAACCTCTGTGAGGTGGACTAGATCACACCAGGCTCCTCAGCGTGTGATCTAACCCTCAAAATCTACCTTACCCGACTCTTCTACCACCTTATTACAATTGACAGTCTCTTACTTCTCAATATCAAACTGACTAACTCACTAACTCAAAAACAAGAACAACCCCGACCTAGACCTCCTCGATTCTTATTTTTATTAATTTTCAGGCTTATGGCCATTACAATACTTATCAAAAACCCTAACCCTAATATGATTAGGCTTGTCTGACTCCTCGCACGTGGATTTTCCTCTTGAATGTTGCCTTTCCTCCTTTTTCCACATGTTTCTTTCTTGTCAATTGTTGTGCGTGCTCCAAAATTAGGTCTCTTCTTCCAAAAATAGGTCTTTCCTCAAACTAGGCCTGCGTCCGATAGGCCCCCAACACTAGCATGTGGCTCGTCCCAAGCCACTCAGGTAGTGTGTTCTCCTTGTACTATTGTCTCCAAACCGTGGAAATTTTCTGCTAGTTCCATTCCTTTTTCCTTGATCTGCATAGCTTTTCTATTAGTGCCTCCACTGATTGCATTGTTATCTCCTCCTGCATCAGTGTTGAGTCCTCTTTTTGTGCATGTGCCATACTTTTCTTCTCTTCCTCCTACTGCACAATAATCTGTGTTGCTTGTTCTTGGAGGGGTTCCAATTCGACTTGTCTTTCTTGTTTCTTTGTCTGTGTGGTTTTCAACTCTGTCTGCAGCTTCTTCATGTCTTGAGTGACCTTCAGGTGCTCTGTGATGCTCATTGTTATCTGCCTTTGCTTTATCTCTTGTATGGCACCGCTGATTGTCTCCTCTTCTTGGTCCCATTGTTGGACCTTCTCGTCTTCTTCCAGGATAGTCCATATCTGCGTGGCTCCATCGAACAGTTCTTCTACAACCCTTGCTTCTTTCTCCATATCAACTATTTGGAGTGCACATTGTTGTTCACTATGTTCTCAAACTTCAGGATTGTTAGCACTAGAATTTGTTCTTAGATTGCTTTAAGAACACGCCTAATACCCATCAGGATTTGAAAAATTAAATCAATTTAAAAGGGTGATTTGTATTGGGTTTATGCTTGAGTGGATCAACTAGAATGAGAAAAAAAGGGAGAAGGAAGCCAAATGCAGATCAATAGGATACACCATTGGGAAATGGAGTCATAATCATTCTACATATTGAAGGCAATCAAGTTGCCTATCAGATAAATAACATGTATGATGATGAATGAAAGAAAGAAAGAAAGAAGGGTCAACATATAAGTGAACAAATCAGCCTCACACCTTGCTCATCTGATAACATCCACTGGTCTGAATATTCACTAATTGGAAATCCTTTCCAACAACCAATGTGAATGCTTAAATATAACATGTAATAAACTTCAACAACAAATCCTTACCATAGAACTCTCATACATGATACTACTAATCAAACCTACATTAACAATAATCATATTCAAGCAAGATGTGAATATATATGAACAACAAAGAAATAACTATATGATATGACAGATCTCGTGAGTCTTCAATGGCATAAATATTTACAAAACAAGCCCCCAGGATTACAAATGAGCACACATAGGGAAATTGTATTGCTCCAACTCTCTCCAGCCTCTCTTGGGTCATGGATTGAACCCTTTCCTTATCAAAATCTCTTTCATATATAGTGAATGATATCTCTCTACCCTAAGGAGGTCGAAACCAATGAGCTACATAGGATCCTCCTCCATTTAGGAGTCTATTACAAAATATTCCAACAAAAACATAACAAATTCCTATTTTTTGGGATCTTGTTTATTGTGATAAATGCCTTTTGAAACTGGTCATGCTGCTTGATCTGGAGATGGGATACATGTCCCTCATGTCCAAATAAATCCTAGGAAACCATTTGAACCTTTCTTGATAGCTGGAAACCCTCCCATAGCTAGTATTTATCAAATTGTTAGAGTTCGCAGCGCCTTTGACAACATGTGCTGCGAACTTTCCTGTAGGTGATGATTTTGAATTTTCTGCCAAAATACGAACTGGGTCGGGATGATGTTTTTTCCACAAGTCAATGGTAATATGGTGCTTCTCCATACTAAATTTCAGAAGAACCCATATATGCATTCAAACGTTATGATCAAAACATGGCTCTGATGTGTGTTAATTGCTACAAATTGTCCCAAATTACCAGTTCGCAACGCTAGTGAATTCAAGTGTTGTGAACTTTCCTGTAGCAACCTGTTTTCTTGCAAAAAGATTCCAAGATTTCAAAACTTGTACTTGAAGTAGGATAGACCTTCCAAAATATGTTGCAAGCTTATTTCAACCTGAAGTAACCTTGAAGAAACATAAAAAGATGTTATGTGAAATATATAGTAAAACAGGGCAAAATTTTGACTCTTGAACATTTCATGAGCTAACATTGGCTCCACATGGGATGGCATGCTCCCTGTGATATGCCAAGAACTTGCAGACCTAGTGCCTTATCCAATTTGATCCGTGCATATTGTATTCCTGAAAGCACCTCTGCTCCTTATTGAAAAATTAAAATAATGTCATAAGCTGCAAATTGAACTCATACTGTAGACAAACTCAAACTGAAAATCACATGCTCATGGAGTGAGCTTATTTATGTACATAAACCTACACTAATCTACCCAGCTCAACTGCTTGATTAAGTAATATGATATGTCCAATACAACTAGTAAAATAATTGTTTGGAATGTGAGATTTGTGTCCGGTCTTGAGATATTAAAATGGACAATGATATAATAAAATATGACTGAGGATATAACTGAAATTGGTATCCATAATGCATAAGTGATACAAAATTTGAGCTAACAAAAATCTCCATGTATGCTGCAATCGGATCATAAAAAACATGAGAGAATACCTCAATAAAGACTTTCTTTATCGGTCCCAGTGAAGATTGTATTGCCTCTTCATATTTTTTGCTTCATGATTGCTGCCAATTTTAATTATCTGCAAAACTAAAGCATATTGGAGGTTGATTTTAGTGTTTTCAAATGGAGCTTATACCAGATTAATCACCTCCCCACATTGATCAGAGTAAAGAAAAATTTAAGCAAGAAGCATGTCATGGATCTTCTCATCTGCTTCAACTTTAGTTTCTTGAGAAAGCATGTCATTTTGAAAACCATGTGAAACATGTTGAAGATCTTGAGGAATAATTTCTTGAACAATTTCTTGATTACAAACACTCTTATTGGAAAATATTCCATATAACATATCAAATTCCATACAACATCCTTCATATAGGAGATCATCACAATAACCTTGTTTGCAATAATTATTGAATGCAATATGAAAATCTTTCAACGATTGAATGCTAGCATTGGGGAGGGATTGACACCATTCACGAACATGTTCTTCTAATGAAAATATGAACATCTTGATTAAGACATCCTTGTGGACAAAATCATGTTCAAGCATGCATTTATGAAAATTTAATAAGTGATCACCGGGATGATTATACTTGCTTCCTTTGAATCTGGGAAGATAGTCATCCCATTCAGCGATAGTAGGCACTAGATGTGGAAAACCGGCTATGTTTGAGAAATCTCAAAATGTATACCTATGAGAAAGTATCTTGTCCATTTCAAACTAGCGAAGTCGCTAATAGATTCATCTGTGATGAAGCTGGAGTCGCCAGGTAGAAGATTTGATTCAAACTAGTGTCCTTCTCTTGTCTACCATCAAGAGTTGGATTTATTTTATGTCGTTCTCCCAGGGAAGATTACTTCGTTCTTCGCTCCTCAGCAATGACGCCATAAATTTTTGCACTAGAATTTGTTCTTAGACTGCTTTAAGAACAAGCCTAATACCCATCAGGATTTGAAAAATTAAATCAATTTAAAAGGTTGATTTGTATTGGGTTTATGCTTGAGTGGATTAGCTAGAATGAGCAAAAAAGGGAGAGGGAAGCCAAATGAAGATCAATAGTGTATGATGATAAAAGAAAGAAAGAAAGAAAGAAGGGTCAACATATAAGTGAACAAATCAGCCTCACACCCTTCTCAACTGATAAGATCCACTGGTTTGAATATTCACTAATTGGAAATCATTTCCAACAACAAATGTGAATGCTTAAATATAACATTTAATAAACTTCTGCAACAAATCCTTTACCATAGAAGTCTCATACATGATACTAATAATCAAACCTACATTAATTGTAATCATATTCAAGCAAGATGAGAATATATATGAACAACAAAGAGATAACTATCTGATATGATGAATCTCATGAGTCTTCAATGGTAGAAATATTTACAAAACATGCCCTCGAGCTTACAAATGAGCACACACAAGGAAATTGTATTGCTCCAACTCTCTCCAGCCTCTCTTGGGTCATGGACTGATCCCTTTCCTTATCAAAATCCCTTTCATATATAGTGAATGATATCTCTCTACCCTAAGGAGGTCAAAACCAATGAGCTACATAATATCCTTCTCCATTTAGGAGTCTGTTACAAAAGATTCCAACAAAAACATAACAAATTCTTATTTTTTGGGATCTTGTCTATTGTGATAAATGCCTTTTGAAACAGGTCATGCTGCTTGATCTGGAGATGGAACACATGTTCCTCATGTCCAACTAAATCCTAGCAAACCATTAGAACCTTACCTAACAACTGGAAACCCTCCCATCACTCGGATTTATCAAACTGTTAGAGTTTGCAACGCCTTTGACAACATGCGCTGTGAACTTTCCTGTAGGTGATGATTTTGACTTTTCTCCCAAAATACGAACTGGGTCGGGCTAATGTTTTGTCAGCAAGTCAACGGTAATATGGTTCTTCTCCATACCAAATTTCAGAACAACCTAGATAGGAATTCTAAAGTAATGATCAAAACATGACTCTGTTGTGTGCCAATTGCTACAAACTGTCCCAAATTACCAGTTCGCAGCACTAGTGAGTCCAAGCACTGTGAACTTTCCTATAGCAGCTTGTTTTCTTGAAAAAATATTTCGACCTTTCAAAACTTGTACCTGAAGTAGGATAGACCTTCCACAAGATGTTGCAAGCTTATTTCAACCTGAAGTAACCTCGAAGAAACATAAAAAGATGTTATGTGAAATATATAGTAAAATAGGGCAGAATTTTGACTCTTAAACATTTCATGTGCTAACAAGGAGGAGTCATAGGACTGAGCCTTTCTTTGAGCTCCTCAATTTCCTGCTTATATTTCTCAATTGTTTGCGAGATCACATTGATATTCTCCTATGCACTCCTCTCAGGTGCTTGCACATTGTCTGGGACGTGATCATAAACCGCTAATAATCCTTGTTCCAGTTTATCTGCGCGTCCTTTCTCCTCTTCTTTCTCCGAAGTTAGATGGTCGCATGTGATTTGTAGCATTTTAGTGACTCATCTTCCCACCTCCAATTTGTTTGCATCCGCATGGGCCCTAGATTGCACCTCTTGCATTACGCTGGCATGGAGTCCGTAAAGTGCCTTGGTGGGTATTTGTGCCATGACAACTTCAAATTGCTCCATGTTCCCCATGGCTTTCTGCATAGACTCCTGATCCATTCTGATCATTTGGCGCGTGATTGTAAAATTCTCCCTACCTTGGACTACCAACTGTACTATTTCCTCTCCTTCTTTCTGCGCAGGGGGTCAGTGTGTCTTTTTTGGTTGTTGTATTGTGGCCTGTGGTCCTGCTTGGCTCCGTAATTGTTGGATATTCTCATAGAATTATACAAGATTGGCCATGATCTCTTAGCGTTGTGCCTCTGCAATGCAGACTACTTCATCCCCCCTATCTTGTACTTTTTTCGTGACTAGCTCTGCATCATCCCATGTTAGGGTGATGACTGGGTCTTATGTATCATACTTCCTTTTCTTGCATGCCTCTTTTCCCTGCGCTGGTTTACTTATTGTCCATGAGGACTACGCCCTACTTGTTGTACCTTGGACCCTCTCTTCTCCAGCCTGTGGAGTATCCTTCTTTCCGGTCCGTGGTTTGCTGCATGTCCTTGTTGTTGTTGTTGTTCTCCTTGGTTTTTTCGGTACTGCGTTGCTCCTGGTTGGCTGATTCTGGGCTCTAGTTGTTCTAGTATTATTTGTCGTGATGTTTGTTCTCACTAAAGAACCTGCTTCAGCCTTTTACTTAGGCCTAGAGGATTGCACCGTGATTGGCCTTGTGAATGGTTTCGATATTGGCAGTTGCCATTGCGCAAGCCAGTCGTTAACTATCCGATCCACTTCTTCTTTGGTGATGCAATACTGCATCTCTAGCCATACCTTATTTGGATCCCTTGCAGCCTGGATCCACATGTGGTGCCGGTATGCCTTGAACTTGTCTATCCCTTTGATCTCCTAGATCACCTCCACATGTATACACCATACATTAGTTGTGCGTTGTTGTATCTCTTCCAGAAACATTGCAAAAACTGTGTTGTTTTCTTGTTGTGTCTTGTTATCCTTGGCCTACTAGAGGGACTCATATATGGCTGCATAACATTTCCCCATCCTATCCAATAAATTTGAGAATTTTGGCTCCTACCATCCTGCCAATGCTATCATAATGATCAACCAAGAGTAATGCAACTCAGTTCCATTGTCCTGCATATCTCTACACTCTATAAAAAATCGGTTCAACAAGTATGTCACCCAGTTGAACATTACTCCTTTTGTGCACTGCGCGACTACTGCAATAACGCCTGCTGGTGCTTCTTCTTTTCAACATTTCCTCAATAGTTTTCAAGCCATCAGCTTGTTGGTGAACCTTGTCACATTATCGCTGATATCCTTGAGTACAATGCCTCTATTGCCCTAACTTGTGCCAAACTACTCCTTGACTAGTTATGTTGTTTCCTTCTCGTGCACCTTGTTATCCAAGTATTCTTCTAGCTATGCACCAACTGTCAGTAGTCCTGTGATCTTGGAAATCAGTGTCACATCTATTTGTTTTGGCCTATCCATCCACATGATGCCTCCATGTACGCGGGAGACTAGCTGTTTGACACAGAGCCCGACATTCTTACCACGCCCGAAATGCGGTATATCCAATAGGTTCATAATGCCCGAGTTATACATCCAAGTTATCCACTGCGCGGGATCCATTATTAGTTTACCGAGGGGTCCAATTTCCCCTGTGTTTATTAAATAAGTCTCCTCGACCAACTCTAGGAATTTGCCCGCATTGTGCACATCACAGTCTACGTACCTATGCTTTGGTACCTTTCCCAGCATATTATCCATAGTAATCACTACGTATAGGAGATAAGGGAGTGTAATATCCATGGCGTCATGTGCCTTTCTTTTATGTCCCACAGTAGATGGGCCTACCTCTGTGGGGTTAGCGTCCTCTTCTTCCCTTTCGAAATCTGACCGGTCGATGATGTCCTCAACCAACACTTCCTCACCTTCGGGGGTCTATCATGGTCCCATTTTTTCATTAGGCTTCGTAGGCGTCTCAGGGTTAGGGTTCAAAATACCGTTCCGAGACTTGGAGCTCTGCCCTATTTCCCCTTATTGCATTGTTCATGTTTCCTCTTAAACCTGTGTCGCGTTGATTGAATCTGTGTTCGAGGTGGTGACATCTTCGAGCTCGACCACATTTTCGGGCTGTCTCATTCTTTCTTTGCGCCTCTGACCTTGCCGAGTAACTTGTACATACTGGCCTGGAGAGTCGAACTTCGGTGGGGTCATTGTCTCTCTAAGTCGCACACTCGCTTGCTTTTTCGTAATGTTCGACAACACAGGTATTCCGACAGAGGACGATTACCTTCAGTAACCACTCACATAACCAGATCAAAGATCAACACATCAATGTTTTCACGTGGTAAAACCCCAATGGGAAAACATCCATGGCCCCAGCCAATGAGGCCACTTGGAGCAATTTATTAATGCAAAGAAAAAGATTACAGATAGATTTTACAAGAGAGTTTCTCACAATCGATCATCGACAAATGACCCTCCATGCTCTTTAAATAGAGATCATGGACCAATCGGGTGTTAAGCCACGAATCAATGGTCGTTAATATCGAGGAGAGTATGGACTGTCACATCACTCTATGTCGGGAACATATCGTGACTGTTAGATTTCCTAACTACAAATGTATACTAAAGAAACACACTTTTACCTAA